>CAJPEX010000364.1:44481-114381 GCA_905338405.1 Notodromas monacha
GGGGGGGGGGGGGGGGGGGGTTTGGCGGGTATCACGTCAAACATTCAAAGGAACTTCCAGGAGAGGGTCATTCATCGATTCCAAAGAACGGCACGGTTCTTCTACTTCTTGAAGCTTTCTCAGAGGGCAAGATGCAGAATTGATACGAGAACGTTCCCAAAAAAAGTCGAAGTTGTATTCGGTCACAGAGCATCCCTGGCGCATCGTATTCTCGTCCTTCTCGTAATCTTGAATCTGTAAAATATTTTAAAACGCATTTACATGATCTCCTCGACGTTCGAGGATTTGAACGTACAGTTCGGGCAATCAAAAATAATGTTTTCTCACCTGAGTGTAAATATCAGTCTCTTCGTGCGTGAGTGGCAAACCAGTGATGACGTGGAAAAGTTCGTGTACTGTCAATATTCCGTCGAGACCATTTCGGTTGAAGAACTACAACGTAAGTTGAGAACATTTAAAATGCCACGCCTCGAATTTCTTTTCGATGCATATAGAATTAAATGGAGCACAAATATAGCGAAGAAAAGAGCGCGTACGTTGACAATATTTCCGCAGTCACGGTGCAAAAACTTCAAAGCATTCGGTGCAGTCCGGATGACAGCCTGGCTAACATCGATGAAGTAGCAATTACCCTTGTGCCATAAAATATTGTATTCTGACAGATCGGCATGAACGAGTTCAGCATCACGATAAATCGTCACCATACCCTGCGAAAAATTGCAGAGAAGTTAGCAAGCAAATGAGACACATCACCTTCGCGGATACACATATAATATTAACCAGATAACAATCCAGCGAATGAATGTAATTGTCTCACCTCTACGATCTGCTTATAAGCAAACGCCAACTCTGTTGCTGTTAAATTGGCGTCCTTCAATTTTGGTGCGGGGATGTTGTCCTTCCCCAGAAACTCCATCAGCAGGACGTGTTTCTTCAACGTAACGGGTTTAGGACATCTTACTCCAGCAGCTCGCAAGCGCGTTAGATTGTGTAACTCCTTTTCGGCCCAAGTGTGTATAATTTTTCGCGGGTTCTAAAAACAAAGTATAGTTCATAATTGGATTGTTAGCCTTTCGATCGGTATCCAAGTTCTCATAGAACTTTTAAATGTAAGTTAATCATGTGTCCAACACTAACCAGCTTCGAAAGTTTGTCCTTGTAACGATGATCATCACGAATGTACTTGTCCCGCGTTTTATATTCATTCAACGTTGTTTTGAAAACCTTGATCGCACATTCATCCGGAATCCCGATGTAGACCGGATCTTCAGTTTCTGCAGCTCCACCCTTGGCATGAAGCACGACGGCTTCCTTCCCTGTGCTCACAATGCCGTGAACAGCATCCAAAACGCCAGCGTTGATCCACTTGAAAAGCTGCAACCGAGTCTTCTCATCAACTGCAGCCACCGCTGTGGATTTGTCCTTTTTCTCGTGGAGTCGGGCTCTTCGGCCAGCTTCTTGTTGAGAATGTAACTTCAAGGAATTGAATACATGGTTTGGTAGCTGCATGTCAAAGCCTCCGGCATCTCCAGTGTTGAAATCGGGAGGAAACGCCATGACTCGCTTTGCATTGTTGCGGGAACAAGTTTCGCTGTCATGCTTGGTTTTCATCATTCCATCGTTGCTCCGGACATAGCCACATCGTCCAGGTTTCACGGCGGTTTTGTCGTTGCTCTACAATTTGGAATTTTTTCAGAAATTTAGAAGTCGTGGAGAAAAGAAAACAAAAATACATGTACTGCATTCATATATTTATGACTAAATCATAAATATAGTGCACGAAGTGTTTCGGGCGCCACTGTACCCATAAAAACCGATAACATTTGAATATAGGGGCCGGGAACGTGAAATTATACAATTTTCGGAAACAGGCTCCTTTTCTTGCCTGGGACTGGTGGATTAGATCGGGAAAAAATTAGCGGCATCCTCAAGAAAATGATTTCTCCTTCCTCTTGCCTTTCGATGATTGTAGTAAAATTAATCACCCAGGGATTCATCCAGAAAAGGACAAATAAGTTCCCTTGCCCTTCTTAGGCTCGGAAAACGTGTCCGCTCTTTCTCACCGTCCCAACTTCTCATCGAAGTCCAAAATTACACATTTGAAACTAATTAAAATGTTCCTTCTCTGTCTAGCTCTCGCAGTGCACGAACATTACTTGGCAATACTGCAAATAGTTAACAGTTAGATCTTACCAAGCTGTATACTAGACAAACGAACGAAGGTTTCAAAACGCTTCATTCGATTAAAAAGATCTAATGGATACGAACCTCAAAAGTATCCCAGAAAATGGGATCTGCGTCGTCTTCAGAACTTTCAGACTCCACGTCATCGTCGCAACGGCGATAGTTCGCAAATGAAACGCTCACTGCAAGAAGACAGCGTATCTATCATGCCAAGGGTTCGCAAGAACATTTCTCTGAATAAAACCTTTCGAGTTTCCATTATATTTCGCTTCTTGTCGGTTTAGCTGGGTGTCATATTCTCGATCGAGTTCCCTTTGAAGTATCCTCGCAAGCAACTCGTCATTCGAAACATCGAACTCCCCTTTGTCAGGTGGGATGGCAAAGGCATCTAGGTTTCCCTCAATCTTCCGTTGCAATTCTCTGTAAATGTAGTTTGCATCAATTAGTAATTCCATTATACAGTACTGTAAACACATTATAAAATGAGGGATCCCGTCGTTGGAATGTTCAACATCAAAGACAGAAAAATTTACTTTTCGTGAAGATCCTGCGCCAATTCTTCTGACATCACATCCAACAGAGACGTGGTAACTTCAGCTTCTTTCGGGAGGTTCCAAGCGGCTCTCGCCATATTTAAAACCGCAATTCCAACAAAATTTGAACAGAAAAACTTAGGATACAAAATCCCTCACACTGTATATCACAAACGCAGTTCCTTCGAGAAAATATACCCTAAATATTGAAGAAGCGAAGTAGGGAGCAAATCACAGAAAAATCTATGAACGTTGGGTATTCGGTAATTAAAAAGAAAATTACAGAGATCTGCGCCCTTTGACCCAACAAGTACTTGTATGCAATGCAAAAAAGAAATCCCTAAAACTTGTTGATCGACTTTTCAAAGCATAACAAATTCGCATTCCAACATCACATTTTCACGTATCAGTACAGGACTGGAAAGCAGCAGAGTGATTTCCGGAAACTTTTCTGGTAATCCGCGAGAATCGTACAATCACAAAACGAAACCCTATTCTATTGAACACTGCTTCCCTTTTTCGAAATAACATACAGACGTACGTGGCATAATCGAAAAAATCACACGAAATCATTAGCTCGGCCGGCACGTCAGGGGAAACGGTAACCCTTGACGAGGAGGATCATCGTCGAACTCCGCTGCAGCGGCAAAGCCTCGAAGCATTATTTCGATTGGATCCGTTTTCATGCGTCTTTGATTCGCGGAAGCTGAGCCTACGATATCCGTCACCACTCTGCCGTCATTGTCATCCTAATAGAAAAGCAATACAAATTAATACAAAGAGCTGATGTATAAAAATCAATACACAGTAATCAGAAGACTGAGAGACTTCATTCTTTTCGACAGAAAAAAATATATCAATAGACATTAATTCCTCCAAATGTTCTACTACAGGGAGGACGCTTAGAACCATGTTTACTCGCGTACTTCTCGCACTTCCTTAAAAAAAATCGGTTTAAAAAAAGTTAGTGGGCACCGCATGAAAAAAATTATAATGGAGGTCAGGGGGAATTTTCCAAAACGTTTCCAAACAAAAGTCAGGAGCATCATACACATGAATGCGTTGTACGTAAGTACAACGCATCTAAGAACTTACATCGGCTCGTGGCGTCCAAATTCTGATGACAGGCTCGATCCCTGAAGTAGCCAGCATGCAGCACGTCGGATGTGGTTGCAGGCAGTTGACAATGGAATCGTCGCCTCTCAAAACTTTCCGAATATTTGTCGTTTTACGATCCCAAATGAAGATATATCCTTCATCTGAACCAGCGACGATGAACCCATCTTTCCTGAATTAGCCATTTTTAAGTTTAAAGTGCTGAACAAAAAATTCGAATCAGCGTAGAAATTCACTCACCCGCCGAAGAAATTCGCTTCTTTAATATCGGTTGTGGTGTTGCAATGACCACAATATCGATACAGGTAATCCTTGGCTAGAGATCTCAATTTGGACTCCAGATTTGCTTCATCTTTTGGCAATTTTTCGCCACTCATAGGTTCGAAACAAAGCTGGAATTGGCGCCCTGCATCGGATATTACCGAACCGTCCGCTTCGTGGTCACTTTCGACGTCTTCAGATGCATTGGCGAAATCCCTGGGACTCAATCTGGGCACTAAAAATTGGGGGAAAAGGTTCTGCTAACAAAATATGCATCTTAATCTTTATTTTTTAGAACTCACTCCAGCGAACTCCAAATCCCACTCGGCTACTCGTACTGGATGAAGAGGACGACGACGAAGAGTTGAGCAGTTGTAATTCGTCTTTGGCAGACTGCATGTCTTCTAATAGCGTTCGGAATGCTGTTCCTTCACACTGTTCAGGGTATTTCGACTTGAAAACTTTCAAACAGTCCATGGCTTCGTTAAGCATTCTCAACTCCAAGAAACAACGGATCAACCTGAAACAATCCGCGGGAAGAAATGATGAAAACCTTACCTACAAAAATGTGTAAATCCAACAACGAACCGAAAATGGGCTTTGAAATCGCTGTCATCCAACTTTAAAGCATGGCAGCAATCAATCAAAGCTGCATACAAATCTCCGTCCCTAATATACGAATTTGAGAATCAGGTCTTATTTTCAAGGATCATGAATCGAAGTCTCACCACTTTCTTTTCATATAAACCGCGGCTCTGTATCCGTATATTCCGGCAGCATCAGGTTTCATCACAATTGCTTCATTAAAGACTTCTATAGCACGCACAAGATCGCCATCTTCAAATAATTGTTCGGCTTTTTCCTAAGAAAAAATAACACCAGATACAGTATTAGTTTTACTGAAACTTTTCCCTAAAAAAGCTTCCTTTTTATTTCGATATCCGGCGTTTATCACACAGATAATTCTTTTGCTTGAAAGCGTGTTGAGTATACAAAGGATTTCTCGAACTTCTGTATTAAGTGAAATATTTCGAAAACATGATGGCCACTCTTGCAAGATGCCGAACTGTTTATGAAATTAAAATCAAATATATCTACAGAAGAAATTTCCGTCCTTCTATAGAAAAAATGAAAGCTCAACATAATCTGGTTCATTCTCATCGTTGCAGTTAAAAAAAAAAATCTGTGTAGTCAAGTACAAACTACATACTTTCATCTTACGCGAAGAATAAAGCGGACTTGAAAGAGTGGAGCAAATTAGAAATTTTTTCTTATTATTTTCACAAAAGCTGATGAATGCCTTCCTCTCGTTGAGACGGCTTTTAACTGCATGTCCAACTTCAAAGCCATACGAACAGCGTACAGTGCGTTTTTCAGTAAAGCTGCACAGTCCTGCATTTTTGTGTGCCAACACCGATTAAGGGGAGGTTAATGAAGACATCTTTGGTATTTATAAATCATATCTTCGGCTACCTTAGATTGGCCGTCATAAATGGGGTGTTGAATATAACTTGCAGAGCGAGAGCTCAGTAACTGAACAAGGTGCCCAAGTGTTGTGATCAATACTGATAAAACTGCGTAAATGCGTTCACAATTCTTTTCAGCGATACGAAGTGAGTTCAATTAGCTAACCTCCAGTTCGCTGGAAATGCGGGAAGGAGCTGCACACGGACGACTCGCACGACTGGCTTCCCATTGCGCGTACATGTTGTTAACAGTGCTTCCCCCAACGCTATCATCGGATTTGAATTGGCGGATAATCGAAGTGTCCAAGACCTGAGTCCGATCCGGATCGAAAACTAGAGACGAATCTACTTCGAACAGATAGATGTGTTCTCCGCCGATGTTCGCAATGAGCTCGCTTCCGTCAGGACTAAACGCAATATACGTAACGTTCAAACTCCGGTAAGTACGAGATTCTGTCTTATGATCCAGATGACCTGCGGATAACAATGAACAATCATTTCATGTGCATCACAGTATCACGAAAAGCTGATTACAATCACAATAAATTCGAAGATTTGCAAGAACAAATAAAACAGTCTCACATCTAAGCTAAAAAAAAATTCTTTTCGAAAACCACACTGCTTCAATCAAAGTTACTAATTTCTGCCAAACGTTCGAAGAATCCCCAATTGATTAATCTCTGATAATACTAATGAGTGACACTGAAACATTACGAAAAAATTTCGCCTCATTGCAACGATTCGCACATAATTACCGTTATCTCCGAAGGACTAATGCCCGTAGTCGTTAACACTAAGAAGCATTGCGAAATTTTCCAGCAAAGACTGAATACGAGTTGTCTGATTTCCGAACGAGGTGGTAAACAATATTAAAAACGTAACTGTATTTCTTAGCAATTATCAGATCGAACAGAAGAAGATTCATCATTTCAGAACAGTTTCTTTTTACCTGACTTCGTCATTTCGTCAACAACATAAATATTTGATAAGCCACGCTAGCATAGATTTCCAGCATTCTACTATACACGCAGGATTTCAGAGCGATAACCCAGTCATGAAGTCTGAAGGATCTAAACATTGACAAAGACGGCGAATATGCTTTACCCAGTGCTTTACATCCAAAA
Organism: Notodromas monacha; assembly: GCA_905338405.1. Classification (NCBI taxonomy): domain Eukaryota; kingdom Metazoa; phylum Arthropoda; class Ostracoda; order Podocopida; family Cyprididae; genus Notodromas; species Notodromas monacha. Next base: position 51,166 of record CAJPEX010000364.1, read on the forward strand.
AGTTGAGAGAATCGGAAAAATTGCAATTGTGACACAACTTAGGAAATACGTTTCTTCCACTTTGTGCGGGAACTCGAAAACACTAACATTGAAGCTCCGAGTCGTCAATGAGTCATATTAGTGATATTGCTGCTATACCTGTATATGTTTTCTGAAAATGAAATTACAGGATTAACTACTTCCTCCGTCAAGTTTGGAATACATACTGTACAAGCATGCAGGGATTGCAGGCAGATAACGATGCAATACGATAACTCACCAGGACTGAAATACCGAACACAGCCAGGATTTTCGCTCAACCCTGCTGATGAGATTGGACTAGGAGGCAACATTCGGCGATCGTAGATACGAACGAAAGGGTCATTTGCACCAATTGCCAGGTACTCCGGTCGAACAGGATTAACACTGATGCACTTCGCTTCAACTGAGTTACTGATCAGGTCCGCCAAGTTGATGAATGTTGAAGCAGGATGCCGTTGTTCTTGATGCAAGGGATCTTCGTTATTATCGGCATCACCAGCATTTTGGGGACCATACGTTGGAGAAGACGGTGGCCGGAAGCAGACGTGGGGAGTACGCATGTCGAATTGCCTACAAGACATACCAAGTAATCTAAATAAAGAATCAATCCCATCGAAGTTAATCTTGGAAAAATCAAAGATTTTTCCACTGAAAGGTGTAAGACTCGTGATTATAAAAAATATATTTTTAATCGCCTCAGCTTTGTCCATGGTTGTAAACCTTGTATCGGTAACTTGAAACCTCGGTAATTGAAAAATCAAAGCATAAAAATGAGAATCGATCAAACGTACATTATGAATCCATCTTCTCCAGCGCTCCAGAGCAAATATGGAGTGTCTGGTGCAACAGCCAATCGCTTCACTCGCCCTGTGTGGCAGGAACACCGAAAAATGGTTTCCGCCTTTTCAAGGTCATGAACGTGAACTTCTGTATCGGCAGATGACGTCGCGATAGTTCGGTCCATGGATCCTGGCAGGAACTTGACCGAGAAGATATTACCGCAATGATCTGTCTGATACTTGGAAATGCATTTCCTCCTAAACGGATCCCACAGCATGACATGGTAGTCGTCAGACCCGGAAGCAAGAATTCTGGAAAAAACGAAAATTGAAGGTTTTTCAACTTAATGCTACAACCTCGACATCCAAGAAAATACAATAACTATGAAAATTTTCTGAGCGGGATTTTGTTGAAAAAAAAAAAAAATTCCCTGATGAAAGATTCATAGGACAAACTCACGTTCCCTTATCGTTCCACTCAATGCAATTAACACAGCCGTCATGACCTGCCAATTCCGCTGTCAGGCCGAGACGATCCAAAAAGGAAGGAGACACTCTGTAGCGACTCTGGAATGACTGACCGGAAAATTGTTGGATTTCTCTCCGGTAGAAATCGTCAATCCAATTAGTTGGATTCATTCTTGCTCAAAAAGATCATCAACTAAGACCACTTCTCGAATGGGACATAATAAAGTTACGAGAATCATACGAAAGAAGACCAGGACTTCGAAAGGCGCATATGTACCTATAATTTTTGTGAATCTGAAAAACAAAAGAATATATGAACCATTAAAAATTAATTCATGATGAAATATCAGAAGGAGTACTGTGTACATTTCGCTGCGCTGCTTCCCTTTACTACCGCCCTAGAGCAAGTTTTCAAAAGAAATTGAAGGTTGCGAGAGTCTCAAAGATTTCAAGGTAAACGACACGATCAAATACGTCACCAAGGATTGAAACAACTACTTGGTGGATCTACGAGTTCTCTTATTCCAAGAAAAGTTTGCAGCATAGCTTTTGACTTTTGGTTTCGGGGACAATTTTTCATCAACGGTATACGCCCAGCCATTTTTCTCGCAAAACTGTATCGCAGCTTCTTTTGAATCGAATTTCACTTGCGTGTTGGATAACGGATCACCACTAAATAGAAGAAGTCAAAAATACATTATTTCAATAATACGCCATAATGAATTCAACTTGAAGATGCATACGTAGAGGTCCATCCCATTAGGGGATTTTCCCAGCGTTCCCTGGAGTCGAATTCGATTTTCCAATGATGGGTATTGTGTGAACCACTCTGCATGGCGTTTCGGGCAGGGCTATAGATTCTTACGAGACGTTCTTTGATGTGTTCTTTAGGAACACCGCTGACCTCCCAAACCGACATCTGAAAGAAAGAACTTCATGAGAGAGATGGAGTACAAATTATTAGAGATGTTTGGAGACCAACCGGTTCATCGGTCGTTATTGTTGGTTCCCTTAGAAGTTTCTGACGAATTTGTTCTTCATTGGGAGTCAGGACGGTCGGTGTATCTTTCCGATCGATTCCCCCGACATCACGATCAGCAAGCGTCGCACCACAATGAAACGCAGAAATCCTGCAGAACGAGTTTTCATTCGATGATCACTCATCACTGTCGAAGCTCAACGTCTCAAACTACGAACTCACCTCACCAAATTTTGGCGAAGCTGCGTCTGCGACACTTTCATCACTGTACAGCCACATCGCATCAAGTTCGCAGCCATATCGCGATTCTAATGGATTGAGGAAGCTTCTGGCAAATTTTACATCACACACCTATAATACTGCAATCCAGGAGGAAGATCATTCGCATTTTTAAAAAATTGTTAGAAGAATGCAGTGCCGATGTCCGCGCCCAAATCTTTTTCATTCAACTTCAAGGGTTTAGGCAAAGCCGATTCACTATTCCACCTCAACCGAAGTCACGCAAACTCTCAACTTCCGAACCGAGTTTCATTTGACTTTCACATTCTCTCAGGAACACTCCGAAGTGAACCATGCATACCCAGTAATTCCTCGAACACAAAGCATGAATTCCAGTTTCAGCCCAATGCGAGTTGTGACTTGCGTTCAATATTAGACGGCACCATGGAAACGATTTCAAAGTGGGTAAGGTGGACAATTCAACCATCATCGATAATGTACAGAATTGTACAGAACTGCGTCGGGCTTCAACATGGGCATTGCGCAGTCCAATAAATTTCGGGCACCTCTGCTACTTGATGGAATCGGTCCCATTGTATTTTCTTTACCCCCCCCCCCCATTCGGTGTTGAAAGGGTTTTCATCAGTAAAATTCACGTATATGGGTGCCTCTGTGGCCCACATAAGAGGCCTTCAAACTGCTGGTCCACAGACCATTCCAAAAAATTGCTTTAGCTTAAGAAATATCTAGCAACATTTCAATTTTTTTCCTGTTTTCAGTTAGTTTTATGGTGTATTATCATCATTTTGTCCTAAGAAACTCCTACAAATTATTTCCCTAATGCTCAGAGTCTATACATGCAAAATACCCTAGAATAAGTTAGTGGTTTGCTGTAGTTCTGGAAGCTTCCAGAATTTTCAGTTTCAGGGAGTGTGCACTAGTAGTTGCTCAATCCAAAAAGTGTGCACTGGGAGTATATAGTACACTCCCTGCTCCCATTTCAACTGGCTCATATACAGTATATGCAGCTTTCTGCAGCAACTGTTCTCATTTTCAGGAACGGTTGCTCAAGTGATGCATAATCCATTTATTTTTAGTACATTTTTTGAAGAATGCTAATTGAGAGTAAAATGCATTGTGCCACTATATATTTGTGATGACCCATGAATATGTTGTTTGTTTAATTTTTAGGAATGTGTGATTTTTGTGCTGGGGAAAATTGAGCAAAGATAACAAAATATGCACTAGCTTAGAAAAGAAAAGTATGAGTGAGCAGCATTTCAATAAATTGACACCATACATGCCTTTGGGAAAATTCCCCAACCCTCCAAGGATGGTGGTCTAGACTGATGGATAAGCACAAGAAAAACTTATTTTGCAAATTGAAGAAAAAAGATTGAACATTTAAAAAAGAGCCTTATACAGTATAAAGCATGCTGTCAATGAGCTACAGAAAAATGTCAAACATATAATCATTATTTCGGAATTAAAAATGACTTATTCGAGCCTGTGAAAACAAAATAAAGCTGCTATATATAACCACGAGTACTGCTATATATTTTTTGATAAAATTAATTCTTTTCTGCCTTTTTACTGGAATATTTGGCTAGCAAGATCTAAATACTGTAGATCGAGGTGATGGGCAAGAGCATCAGAGTTTTTATGCGATGAGCTCTTGTGATGGCTGTTTCCGAACGACCGAACGACAAACAACCAGCAATATACATTACACTATATATTGTATATCGCACACAAGCATCCCCCGGACAACAAAATAATTGTTTATATACCGCTTATGAATATAATCGTGGGTCAAAACAAGCATCTCAATATTCTCAAACATTCTTCACAGCCATCCGCGCGTCGCGGAAAATACTGAACGGGAATTTTCACAAATAAACAGCTATCGCGGCTTATTGTAGAGCAAGCAATCCAAAATACTTTTTTGGTCATTTGCAACACTCGCAACTGCTTTCTCCAGGCTACTCATTCGATGATTCAGGGCTTCCAGACGGCGGTGAATGTTCGCCGAACGAGCAACTGTGTGCTTGGGCCTCGTCATCGTCGCTGCACTGGATCTCCTGCTGTTGACTGGCTGTCTGGGGTAAAGGTCTAATTGGTGTTCTTCCTCTTCCTCTGCTGAAGGGGCTGCTGTAACAAGCTCACGTCTCAAAACGACGGTTCTCGGTCGCTCCAAGTGTATTACATTCTCTTCGGGATTCTGCCGAAAGCATTTCGATATAAACCTCGATAACTCGACGAACCTCATCATTCCGAAGTTTAATACATCCCTATGTCTAATTTTTTTTAAATCCCTGTCCGAATTCCTCAAGAGTCAAGACTATTCCCTCAAACCTCCTTATGCAGTACATCTCGAATTTTCTGCGACCTTTTATTTGACCATAATATTTTACTGACCCAGGAAAAATGTGAGCATAATACTGTAGAAAGTTATTATTATTGATCCGTTTTGAAAGACAGAGGAAGACTAACAGCGCATTGGCGCAAAATAAACCCCTGTCATCAACTTCAGCATTGTGTCAACTCGTCATTCAAGAAACAACTTGAAGCCCAGAATTTCAGAGAGTAAAATGTCCTTAATTCTTCTTTCTCCCCCCCCCCCCCAATACCGTTCTTTTCCCCCAACTCGAAGCCTACAGTACCAGCATAACTCGATTGTGTTCTAGGTCCCTTGGAGTTCGACTCAAGTTATCAGTGGATTCTTTCTATTTTCACTGCTCCTGATGTGAATACAATTTTGCGAAAATATCCAGACCTCATCGCGGAAGGGTTGAAAAAAGAATCGAATGTAACTGCTGATGTATAAAGATGGACGAAGAAAAAATTGAGAGAGAACTAAGAAAGACGACAAGATAGACTTATTTTTTCCACTAATTCTGAACTATCAAAAGGAAGTATTTCGTGCGGAACGAGCATTCGTAACACACCAATAACAACGGTAAATGACTTACGATGTCTTTTAATGCTCCAATAGCTGTATCACTGATCATTTCTCGCAAAGCATCTAACGAGGCTTTAGATATTCCTCTACTTGCTGCACCACTCCTAACTCTCCTTTCCTCGGTTTCAAATGCTTTTGATTCATTCTCTGCTGTAGAGTTTTCCAAGATCGGAGAGGAATCGCTAGCAATGCCAGAATCCTTCTCGGGAGAATGCTTGGCAGCGTCCTCTATGCCTAATCCGTTTGTGTCAAGTTGAAATTTATTGGCCAAGGTGTCGACCCTGTCATGAAAAACATTATCGAGGAATATTTCTCAATGGTGGATGATGGATTATGTCTCAAGTTTTTGTAAAATACGTACCATTCGCCGTCCTCAGCAGTCTCGTCAATCTTCTTCAGCAACTCTTCGATGCTTAATACATAAAATAGTCGAGGAAATCCATATTTCATTAATATCAATGCCCTGCTGTCTAGAATTATAGACGTTCTCTTACTTTTCTTGAACCTTCTTGATCCTTTCTTCGATCGAAGAATTGGAATTGTTCTTCTTATCAGTCATGTACAAAGCTGTGCATTCTTTTTCGTACACCCTCAGCATTTCGACAGTCGTCTTCATAAGCGCTTCGACTGTTCTCAGAAACATTTGAAATCACATATATACAGTACACGGATTTCCAGATAATTTACAACTTTTTCCGATACATACGGTCTTCTTTTTCTTTGCGACAGCATCGCTTCCAGATTCCCTTAAACAGCAGCCAAACATGCTCAAAAATGATGAACGGAGGCACGAGTCCGGGTTTATCATCGTATTCTTGAACCAGCCTGAACATTTCATACTTCCATATCTCCATGGAGTTCTCATGCACCTCATCGAAAACGTACCTGGACGCATAAATAATTGAATAAGCTTTTTGCGTTGCTTCGAAAAAATGTGGTCGAAAAAAAAGAGATTCAGTGAAATAAACTTACGTGAAAACGGCAATGAGCATGTTCAGCAAGAGGATGTTGCTCACGATTAAATAAAATGCCAACATCAGCTGTCGAACCCAACCGTATTCCTCCAGATTTTCGCACACGCCGTCCATACACTTCCAGGGATCCGCTGTTCCAACTGAAATTGAATTTTGATTCAGTTCTTTTTACATTTTAAAAATTTCAATCGCACTGCAAAAATACTTTACAGCCTAGTGGCTCCAAATTATGTATTCTCTCTTCTAAAAATATTAATTTTTGAAGATGTACCATCAACAGTCGTCGTCAACTCATTTTAGAAATATTCCGTAATTAATCACGGAAAATCACAGAGAATATATCAAAGAGGGACATTTCTACGAAAAAATTATACAAACATGCATTTTTCTTGCAGGGTTTGCTGACCGATTTTGCCGCATAACCTCTCTCTATACTGCCAGGAAAATTCAACAGAGAAATAAGTTTTATTAATCAATCTGCATTGATCCTGTACACATTTATTGGGAGAATATTCTGACTGGGAAGCTTGGGTATATTCCCAAAATACTTCTTGATAGGACTATATATTCAGCAGTGTCCTATAGCTACTGACATATTTTTTTCATCGACGAAGAAAATAGTGGGAGAAGTAACGTACTGTATTACATTTTCAAGTGTAGAGTGAACTTCATTGATTTGATCATATCATTCAAGATCTTTCCGAAAATTAAAAATCTCAGTCGTAAAATTACTAGAAAAACTTTCGAACCAACTCTTTCCCTTAAGAAATCTTCAACGGTGTGAATAGGCATAATATAATTTTCTACTTTTCGAATTCTTTTTCAGAAAAACTTACCCTCCAAAGTTTCCAACTGCAATTCTCCGTACATCTGCCAGTAAGGTATATAAATAATGTTGTTGACGAAGACTGGTAGTGAAAAAGTCTGAAAAGGGTCATGCAAAGCTTGGCTCGCAATACCGTAGCCCAAAAGAAAAACTCCCAGCATGATGAGGAACATGGCGACTTCAGCAATCTAAAATTATTAAATGGAATGAAACCAAAGCACTTCAAATTAATTCCCAACCAAAATGAAGAATATAATTGAACTTGCCATTCTGTAAAACGTGACGAGTTTCGGCCCGAGTCGGTAGGAAGCATGGAATGCTCTGAACAGTCGGATGTACAAAAATGCAGTATTCATTGAATAAAGTATTCTCGCTTGTGGAAAAGTCGTAGAGGAGAATCTCAGTGAGAATCCGACGATGCCAAATAAATATGCCAGAGCATCGAACGAGTTCCAAATGCTTTTCTTCCAGAATGCCAGCTTCTCGGACAATGTGCTCGACGGAGTGACGACAACCTAATATAAGAAGTGATTAAACAGAAGAAAGACAAATTTATTTATGGACTGTCGGACGAAATATCATTAATCGAACCAGGGCTTTCATTAAGCCACTGGTAGGAATTCCGTTTCCTTTATAGAATGCAAGATTTTAGTCGTACATAAGGTAATAACAATTTCGAAACTAACGGCACGACAGGAAGAAAACGCCACTGCGGTTGACGACATAAACACGATGCTACTTTAAAATATTTGAATTTGAGCTCAAACGGTGAATTCAATGCTCTGAAACATATCGTTGTCCAATTATTTTCCAAAATAGTTGTCCAAAAAAGTTAGCATACTGAATTTGACGAAGTCGTGAGGATAGTTCATTCGAAGATTCAAAATCCAAAATATTACGAGCTTTGAGAGCTGAAAGGATGACTTTTCGGGTGGGAAAAATGTCAACTTCCGAGCTATCAAAGGTTATAGCCCTTTTTCGTGCGAATGTATTTTCATGGCTATTTGAAATAAAAAAAATTAAAAATTGGGGGATTCACTTTTTTGTTAACATTCCACGTAAAACAAATTCATGTAAGGCAAACTAAAATAAAAGGAACGCCGACTGTTTTAGATTCGAATGCTGAGGCTGACCTCCCAATTTTAATGAATACTCGCTGTACTCTAATTTTTTTTTATAGACTATACTAGCGCTTATATGTGCTGTATGTACAATAGTGCCATGCATCTTTCGCTTCATTTTAGATTGTCGTGGCTTTGCGCAATTAAAAAAAAATTCAAAATCGGGGGTTCTAATTTCCATTAACATCTAATTTACAAAAAATCACTGGAAAAAAACGAACGCGGGTTTCCCACTAGAAAAAAGCAGATAAAAGACTTGAGCTTTTCTGAATCAGACTGAGGCTAATAACCTCACAATTTTAAAGAATACAGTAAGTTAAATATTATTATCTTTTAAAAGATTGATTATCTCTTATTACAAAGGAATGAGAATCAATGTCACGTGTCCTCGTCCGCGTCATCCCACATTGCCAGTTCATCTAAAAAGTGGTACGTATAGTAATGTATCTCGTGCGTATTCAAATTGGTGAAATAATTCGAAAAAGGTCAATAAACCCACATTTACTCGACTATCACGCGCCCCTTTTTTTTCCATAAACCACAGGGCAAAAATTATGCGTTTGGCTTAGTCGGGTAAAAATTTTCTAGTGCATTTTTTCAAAACTTCAATATTCCCTCCTTCCCACTTTAAAGTCCTTTTGAAGTTCTTTGGTTTTAAATGATTTATTCGCCAAAGAAAAAAACCCTCAACATTCAAATCGACTTGCATTCGGATTTTCACCTCATGAAAGTTTTTAAAATACCAATTGAATTTTGGGATTCGAAAACCAAGGTGCTCGTTTTATGCCGAGACATAATTTTTTTCCCAGAATTTTTACTGAATAACGGAGGTGCGCGTCGTCCTATTCGAAGGCGCGCGGGACTCGAGTAAAGCCCCATTAATTGAAAATGAATAAATAATTGCAACCAACTTCGCGGATTTCCTCGATGAAGTAGATCAGTGACCAGAGCAGGACGACGAATTCAGACGGTGTCATCCGGTATCGCAAGTCAAACAGCACCATGTACGAGTAGAGGCACAAGAACACGACGTAGGCCATCGTGTAGGCCAAGAATTTGGTCACCGGCGCCTTGTAGAAGGTCAAGACTTTTTGCGGAAAGGACAAATCGCCGCCGTCGTCGCCCAGCGGGATGAACTTGATGAAATTGGTCGCCACTAGGAATGGACAGAAGAGCGTGACGACGACCCGAGACCAAGTGCAGTAACTCATGCCGCGGATCCACATTTGTTCCATAGCGTTTTGACAGCACGAGGTCGCGATGAACGTGCGAGCATTTCCGACCTGGGCGAGTTCGAGCGAGGTCTGCTCTCCGAATCGCTTGTTCCGCCGTTCCACCAGGCTCATGGCCTTTTCCCGGTCCCGTTCGTAGCACAAATCTATCACCTATACAGCGTATATACATAAAAGATTGCTTTTAAAATCTCGTTACAAAATTTTTTTTTAAAACTCGAATATCAATTCAAATCTGTGTTTTAGGGTAGAAACAAATGTAGAAATCCTGAGCATTCCCTGGAAATACTGCCTGGCACATTTCTGCGTTTACTGCAGTCAGCATCACTTGATGAAGCTAACAGTTTAACTTATGCCTTCGAATTATTTTTGCTGAAATTTTAAGCATTCAGTGAAAAAATAAAATATCACATTTTTAGAACAGAGAATTTTGAAAAAATTAAAAAATTTTCAAATTTTTAAGATGTTGGTTCATGCCAGTGGATTTCTTCTGTTTCCTGTCGAAGTTTCGAAGAAGGCAAAATATAACGCATTTCAAGTGCTGCATCTGCCGGAAAATTGTGTAACAACTGATCAGACATTCAACAATATTTTCACACAGATGTCGCTTGAATCTCAGAAAAACTGAATGTGAGCATCAACAATAATTCTGGAGCCAGCATAATCCCATAAATTTGCCCCTTTCACTCACATTCCTCCACCTTCCACCGAAACCAATTTCAGAACTATATATTCATAACTCTCGGAAATAATACATTCCATTTTGTGGGTTTAGCAGCGCGTGAATCACCGAATCCCCGTAAAGCGTTAAAGAGAGCATTATGATATCGCATCGTTATAAAACTTGCAGTAATAATTCCATACATGAGGAATACACTAGGAGACGATGAAGTTCAACTTACTGAAACGGCCAGTCGTTCGAAAGTAAGTCTTGCTTTATCATACAAGTTCCGCTTTCGCGTACTATCCTTCCTTATTGTGAGTAACAGGCCGTTGAACAACGCAGTGGCCACGATGGCGAGCTTTATTTGCTCTGCGCACCGTTCCCAAAAGGCTTGCGCTACTTCGGGCATCGCTGACAAAATCGCCCAGTAGAAAATGTCCTCCAGAGGATTCTGGACAAGAAATAAATAAAAAATAATTATCATATCGAAAAAACGAAAAAAGGTAAAGAAAAAAAAACTGTACCGTAAGCTCTTCGTGGATGAACATCTTGACGTCATCGTCCAGGGACTTGACACCATTCAACTGATGATGTTGTTTGGCGAACAAACGATGAGCTTGAGGACGATCGGAGTCATACACCGGGTCGATGAATTTCCGGCACAGTTTCCGGATGAGAAAGGCCACTTGACTCAAGTGGACCCTCGGCTGTTTCTCCGTCACTCCGAGTAAATGACGGAGGTGATTATTGGAGATCACCTTCAAAAAATATAATTTAAAAAGAGTAAAACAAAAAAAAAAATTCGTGTACATTTTTTTGAAAGTGATTGGCAATCACATGAGGAACATACTCCTGAAACGCTTATAATTTTCCAAGCGCTTATAATCCCAAAAGCAATCCCTGGCGTTGTTTCTCTGTCACTCATCAGTTCATAAACAACCGGTGTTTATAATATATCACTTCTAAATAATACATAAAAAATCAGAAAACTCGTGTTAATTTTTGTGAAATTGATTGAAAATCACATGATCAACACGCACTCCTAAACTGTTCATAACTTCCAATAGCTTATAATAAAATCAATCTCAAGTGGACCCATATTGAATCTTTACGCTTCTCTGTCATTCCGAGTAATTTTTGCGACAGTGAGCAGCGAAGCAGCAGCGAAGCAGCAGATCCGCTGCTTTGATTGGCAATCAAACGAACAACATTATACTCCCAAATCGTTTGTTATTTTCAGAGCGCTTATACGACAAATGGCGAAGTTTTTAAAGACACTATATTTAAGCCCTTTAACATATATGTTTCGGTTATATAAAAATATCTTTCAAAGCGTCAACTGAGTCTTCGCTGATTTCACAGCAGAAACATTTCAAGAAAAATCTCAACTTCAAGATTTTGGAAAAAAATAAAAAATATAATTAAGATTATTCTTGACCAATAATCTCAATTTCAAAATTTTCAATATAAATTTAGAGAAAAACCTAACCAAACTAAGCCAAGCGTTGAACTTCCTAAATCTAAACACCATATATTCCAACAAGTCACTTTTGATTTTCTTCGAACAAAATATAAACCTGACTTCCCCAAAAAAAATTTTTTGATGCAGCAGCGATCCCAAGCTGCTCTAGGTATTGCAGGCACAACTATACATCTAGAGAGATTTGAGTGCATTTTGTATACTGTATTATGGAAGCAAAGTTCTATATTTCGTAGTTCTATTGAACATTTTAAATATCTTACCGTATGTGCATATAATTCTTGCAGACGCGACGGCGTCAGAAACTCTTCTACAGAGACGCCATTCTGCAAAAGTAATCGAATGAAGTCTATCCTCTCCGTTTTCAGCGCTTCGAGCAGAATTTCGTCCAGACTTCCTTCCGGAAAGGAAGCATGATCAGCTAAAAACAAAAATGAATGAAAAAAACCGGTCATCACTTTTCTCTCCCGAATGACTACATTTTCTGAACGAAAAAAAAAGAACCTACGGTGAAATATTCTTTCTTCTGCGATATCGGGTCGATTCCAACTTAGGGCGAGTCTCAAATGATCAATCCGAGATCCGCTGCTGTCCGCTGAAGAAAATCAAAGGGAAAAATACTTTTATTCGGGGATCGCAATATAAGAAAAAACGAAACAATATCAAGTACACGACACTGAAATTCTTTCATTTTTCTTGGGACTCAAACGAAATAACAGCTGGATGAGAGAGTAATGATATTTTTATCCTGCTTCCATTTAAGTCCTACCTTTCAGGAGTGCGGAGAGAATCGTGAGATCCAAGTCGCGTTCGCAGTTGATGTTAAATACGGTAATTAAGTGATCTTGCCGACCGCAAAATAACAGCATCTCCGTCACTTCTTCCAAGCTGCCCGGATATATCTAGGAAAAACAAATACAAATTAAATCGTTCAGGGCCCCGATTCACTCATCTGATGTTCAAACTGAGAAAATCGTGAGAAATGGTCTTATTAGATGGATGTACTCCGAAGAAAACCAGCGTTCACTACGAGTAGCAGCCGACACACAATTTTGTGATTATGTGGCATCAATACCGGTATTTTATAAGCTGCTCTGGGCCACTTCGAAAAATAGTTTTAGTACATTGTCTGCGTGATGATGATTCAAAACTCCATAGTTACAGCCAGAAATCTCTACCCATGTCACAGTGCTGTCAAAATTTGTCAGGCCGGCTAAAAAAAATTGAAATTTTTGCTGCTTAAACCATCATATTTTCTAAATTCTAGATATTAGTCAAAACAATGAAGAAATTTCAATTTTTGAGCGCAATAATGCGACATGAAGACATCTGCGTATGCGCCGATTATTTAAATAGTTCGCAACTTAATTTCAGATTCAAGACGCTTATGTACAGTATTTAGTTTTCCGAGGATTTCTATACAAAATTCCCTGAATCGAAAGAAGGTAAAGGGACTCATACTTACATTTTAAAGGTCACTTCGTTTCATTGTATAAGTTGAACATCAAGTCAAACTTAAAGGGGCCAGCAAAAAATTCGATAAAGGAAGGTTTCGAGCAAAGAAAACAGCTACTTCTTGCTGAAAATATAAATAAAAAGAATGAAAGGAAAGAACGTGTGTGATCCTTCGGGCCTTAAACTGCAGAATAAACGAGTTGATAGGATGTTGAACTTGGAGACACGGGTTAATTTTTCCGAATGAGTTGAAGATCACCAAGTCACATTTTAGTGTTTATTTTTCCTTGTAGATCAGAATAATGCCCCCAAAGGCCTCCGGGACTTCTTGAAGAAATTCAGCCCGGGTATGAAAAAAATAGACGCAGAGACGTTTTTTTTAAATTATGGAGATCCGAGTTATCAAGTTTCAGCAGTATCAACCAAAAATTTTGGCACGATAATATTGATGCAAGCCCAGATCACCCAGGTTCTTCGGATTTATACGAAGAATAATGTATTCCAAGAGGATGACAAAGAATCGTAGATAATCGTGAGATTTTTGCTTCTCAAACCATGCTGTGAAAGCGAAACACGGCACATTATTTCTATAGGTGAAAAATTGATGACAAACTCACAGGAAAGTAATAGCCGTAAGCTTTCTGAAGGCGATCCTTTATCACTTGGACATGCGAGTTTTTTATCACGCGTTCTCCCCTGCGAAAAAAAGTAATAATAAAACAAAGAAAAGGATTTAACGTATGGCCTGCACCTCATTTAATAGCATAGTGTGAAGTAGGCTAGTTCTGTGCCGAGTCCCACATTTTAACAATCTCTTTCTCTTCCCCCGTCGCAAAACTTGGCAACAAATAGCAGCGATTATCGAGAAAAGGCGGCTGTCGCTGAATACATTTTGCTCAGGAAAAAAAAAGTTGGACTATATAAAATTGTGGGACCCAGTGTCTCTTGGTCATCAGTCACAGAAATTGAGCCATCAAGTGAAATTTCCGCTTCTAAGCAGTCAAAATAAAAGTGCATTAATAACGTTATTCGCGGCAAGGAACAATGGTGCTGCTGATGGGGAGACCGTGTGTCCGGATCTAGAGGCGAATTTCGCCTTTCATCCGATGGTCGCCGAAGGATTCATTTCGCTGCCAGGGCTTAATTAATGACGGCTTCCTCGACTGGGATGATATTCTACCCCATTCCTTCTCTCATTATTCGGAAGCGTTGTGCTACGAGGGATGATTCATAAATTTTCGAGAACATGCCATTTGGAATAATTATCAAGAATGAGGAATGGATTGAAGGCATCAGAGAACAGCTTCGATCCCGTTGAAGTACGGTGTTTACGTCCTTCCACGACTCACGATGAATACCATGGAATCTCGATAACTCAAATCTTCCCAAGTCGAATTTTTCTTCGGTAGTCCCCACCTGAATCGCCTTAGAAATTATGCATTTAAAAATCCCTCACTCGAATGCTTTCCCCTCGCTTAAGCCTCCATCACAACTCGAATTTCCTGGAGGCCATCTGTTTATAATATTATTATTGACTCAGGAAAGATAAAGGCAACAAGAATTTAACCTTGATGAATTTTAGAGGGAAATGAAAAACTAATCGGGCACATGAACCCTTGCCTTCGACTTCAGCATCCTGTCAACTCATTGAAGAAGCAATTCAAGACCCAGAATATCAACGATTGCGATTTCAAGTAATTATTTTTCTCTCCCCCCCCCCCCAACACAAATACTTCCTCCCTACTCGAATTTATTTCCTGCTCCCTTGAGGTTCGACTTGTATTGAAGAGGTTCAACTTTTTATCGGCTGCTGATCTTCCATCACCTGAACCCCTTCACTAGTTTCGCGCAGCCCATGCCTGGGCCTCGAACCCTCCCCATCACATCCTCCCGATTTAATCCTTCTCTAATGCACATTTCATCTCCCCCCCCCCCCAACACAAATACTTCCTCCCTACTCGAATTTATTTCCTGCTCCCTTGAGGTTCGACTTGTATTGAAGAGGTTCAACTTTTTTTTTGCTGGATTTTCCCATATTCCCGCTCGACTTTGGGAAAAAACGTGACTTGACCTTTCTTCCCCATCTCTTTCTCAGTAATAGCCGCAACTTTTTCTAGTTACACTTTTATTTATTATGCATTTCGTCACAAAAATACAGCTTATCAGAGATTATATCGGTCAGGCCGGCTCAATTGATAATTTGTATAGGCAATTTCACTACTCCTGATTTAATCGCATGTTTGGCAACTTCGACAAGTAAGCTTTGATGTAAACACATACAATCAATATTAAGTTCTATCTCTTTCTTTTCCAGAAGAATGCACACCAAAATGTTGAAGAACATAATACGAGGGCTGTCTAAGTTGGACACGGCCACTGATATTTCTAAATTACGTGTGATTGCAGAAAAAATTTGGCAAAGGCCATTAGATGTTCTTAGGATCTGATATTTTTCTCTAATTTAAAAAAATCATTTTTCAATATCCTGCGAGGTGATGACTGAAAACTTCTCAGTTACAGCAGGAATTCTTTATACCCATGTCACAGGGTGCTACACATTTGTTAGGGCAGCTAACAATTGAAAGTTTGTTATTCAAACCGCATTATCTTTTCTACATTTTAAGTATTCGACAAAACAACAAATACAAGAGATATTTAGCTGGCCTTACAAATTTTGAGCTCGCTGTGACATGGATAGAAAACTCTAGCTGTAACTGGAAAATTGTCACTTATTATCATGCAGTAAATCGTGTAAAATGTAAATCCCAAAAAATTCCAGAACCTCAAAACATCATGGGCTAGGTTGCCATCCGCGAATCCAACTGGGACAACCCTCGTAAGCTAATGTAAAACATTTTTCAGTCGGTGCACGTTTCTTTCATAGATTATAGTTGCTACTTCTATTTACCTCAGTTTTCATGAAAAATGGAAGCCATTTGCGATGATATGCTGCAAACGAAAATGAGTGTTTTTCCCTCCTCAAAATGATGAAGAAAACCTCGTAAATGCAAATGGGAATCGAAATGGGAACAATAAACTGTACTGTACTCACGTAGTCGTGGTCACGAAATGATGGAATGCGTACGCAACAATGTCGGCTGCCCTTCCGGTTCCTTCCAGTACGACGACTGGGATTCCGTGGTTGATTCGCCGGAAGGTGTCTACAGGCCGGCTCAATTGATAATTTGTATAGGCAATTTCACTACTCCTGATTTAATCGCATGTTTGGCAACTTCGACAAGTAAGCTTTGATGTAAACACATACAATCAATATTAAGTTCTATCTCTTTCCTTTCCAGAAGAATGCACACCAAAATGTTGAAGAAGATAATACGAGGGTTGTCTCAGTTGGACACGGCCACTGATATTTCTAGATTACGTGTGATTGCAAAAAAAAATTTGGCAGAGGCCATTAGATGTTCTTAGGATCTGATATTTTTCTCGAATTTTTAAAAATCATTTTTCAATATCCTGCGAGGTGATGACTGAAAACTTCTCAGTTACAGCAGGAGTTCTTTATACCCATGTCACAGGGTGCTACACATTTGTTAGGGCAGCTAACAATTGAAAATTTGTTATTCAAACCGCATTATCTTTTCTACATTTTAAGTATTCGACAAAACAACAAATAAAATTTAATATTTAGCTGGCCTTACAAATTTTGAGCTTGCTGTGACATGGATAGAGAACTCTAGCTGTAACTGGAAAATTGTCACTTATTATCATGCAGTAAATCGTGTAAAATTTAAATCCCAAAAAATTCCAGAACCTCAAAACATCATGGGCTAGGTCGCCATCCGAATCCAACTGGGACAACCCTCGTAAGCTAATGTAAAACATTTTTCAGTTGGTGCACGTTTCTTTCATAGATTATAGTTGCTACTTCTATTTACCCAAGTTTTCATGAAAAAATGGAAGCCATTTGCGATGATATGCTGTAACCGAAAATGAGTGTTTTTCCCTCCTCAAACTTATGAAGAAAACCTCGTCATTGCAAATGGGAAACGAAATGGGAACAATATACTGTACTGTACTCACGTAGTCGTGGTCACGAAATGATGGAATGCGTACGCAACAATGTCGGCTGCCCTTCCGGTTCCTTCCAGTACGACGACTGGGATTCCGTGGTTGATTCGCCGGAAGGTGTCTTTGATGGAATCAATTCCTCCTTCCAGTAAAAGATTAACGAGCGGAATTGACATTCCTTCGGGGTCTTTTATGTACTGCTCCAATTTTGCCCTGGTGTTCCGAGAATACAAAAGAAGCACACGCATAATATCACGGCATTTATTTTTGCATGACAAAAGACTTCGGTCGACGGGTCATCGTTCGCGGAATGAGCACTTTGAGATCGTGGATTATAGATCCATGTATACATTTTTCTTGGAAAAGTGATTCATTTTTATAGGTTCCGGCTAAAATACAATGTTTCCTTCTTCGAAGAATTGTTCGCCTGTTCATAAGAACGGCGTTAAAATTTTGATCTCGTGGGATGACCGAGATAAAAATCAAACGTTTGGGGGTAAAAACTGAGGGAAATTTTTGGACACGAATTTGACTTTTAACGTTTGACTTCGTAACATTTCAAGGCAACACATTCATCAACGACAAGAAGGATACGACAAAAGTTGTTTCACCCTTCCAACAATTGCTGGCATCAGTAATTCATTCAGTCGGAAGTGATTTTCTAATTGATTTTTCGAAGCATCGATTTTAACAGCATTTTTTCCCATATGAGACTCTCTATCAATGCATAACATGTTCAAGTAACGCGACCTTCACTCTGAAAATAATGTTTCGCTGCAATTCGTCAATACCTCCGTAAAGGGAGTCCACCCGTTTTCCCTTCGAAATCCGAAATACCAAATCTCAATGCACTATTTTTTTTTACCAACATTACAAATACTTAATCTCGTAAAAAAATAAAAAAAAAACTAGTGAATTTGCTGAAGCCTGCTTCACTTCGGTCTTTGTTTCAGACAAGAGGCAACACCTAGCACACGCAGGTATAACAAGCAAATCAAGGTTGAAGTTTACTTTAAAACGAACACATCTCTACATACTGTCTAAGTTGAAATATATCAAAATAAATCAGAACAAAAATCACATGAATATTCTGACGGCCAGTAATTTTTGTTTCAATTTTTATTGAAGTACTGCGGAGAGTGAATATAGAGACTTGCGAGGATGTTCCTTTCCTTAGATCCCAATTCATCTTCCACAAACGACAGTGAAATAATTTTTCGCTAGGGTTGAATAAGGAAAAAGAGAATGAATTTCAACATGCGAGAGAAAAATGAAACGACACAGGAAAGCTAGGAAATTGGTGAGAAAAGAAAAAGGTTGTCGCGAAAGTGATCATCTTGCGGTTTATCAGGGGGAAGAAAAGACACCGCGTTCTACAGTATGTATTGTGGTTCTGCTGCGTGGATGGTACAGTACAATACCGTATAATCGACATGAGTATACAATATACACATCCCGCACCTGAAGTTCCCGGATCCGTCGCTGAAATGGTTTTTCATTCCGTCGTCCACCATGAGAAAATGCGTGTGGTCCGAATTCAAACTGACCGGGAACCCAGTTCTCACTTCGGAATTCGTCTTGTAACGCACGACTTTGAAGGACGAGCTGCTGCCGCCTTCGCCGTCGCCTTCTTCGTCATCGTCGTTGGTCAAGTAATTTCTGCCTTCAATGTAGCCCCATGGACACACGCCTATACATGTACACAAGCAACATTTTTCATTTATCCTGCAATATATTACTTTTTCTTACAAAATTGATTAAAAGCATATACAGACAGTGAGACCCCCACATGCAGACACCTTGACATGCGGACAATTCGACATAAGGACACTTATTTTCCCATAAAAAATTAATAAACAAGGCCTGACATGAGGACACTGACTTGATATAGGGACATTTTGCGATAAAATTGCAAATAAATTTTTGGCCAAATTAAAAGTAACAGATATTTCCAACCCTAAAATTGATGTAAGAAAAGTTCTTGGATATTCAATTCCCCAAATGTCCATATTGTGCTGAAATATATTGATAGAATCAATTTCAAATGGGAGACAATTTTTATTTTCATGGAATTATGGTGAGTATTTTGTCCATAAAACACCAATTAAAAATCATACAATGTAAGTCTAAGGGATAATGAGACTCAACTTAGGGACATTTAAACTTAGGCACACTCTTGATGGACCAATTACGTCCGCATCTTGGGGTCTCACTGTACTGATTCGTCCGCGCCCTCCGCAATTTCAAGAAAGAGTAATTAACAAACAAATAAATTTACCCTTTGAATAAAGACGATCAGCGGTTTTCAGCAGCAAAGAATGCTTTATATAATGCGTTTTATTTCTTAGTTTAAAGCTTCATGTGCACAAGTAGCCGTCTGATAATTTTAAAATTGCAAGGAACATGCATGCACAATGATAAATTGCGCAAGTTTGACACAAAGGGTACAGTACAGTAATTTGTATTCCCAATTTAGCTGAACTGCTGCGTTCGGACTCGAATAGAAGTTCAGTCATCTGGTCCCCAAAATATAAAGCTGTTCAGTGTTCCTTAATTTTTTATTTTGTACAAACCTTCAGGTATTTTGGGCATGCTCAGATATTTGAACTACCCAGAAACTTAAGATCTAATTTAGTTTTCACTCGGAAAACTTTTCGTAAAATCAGGTAAAATTTCAAGGTAACACCTTCATCAACGACAAATGGGATGCGACAAATTTTTTTGAACCCATTCTCCCACGGTTGGCATCAGCAGTAAATCATTCTCTTTTGGAAGCGATTTTAAATTGTTTTTTTTTCGAAGCATCGATTTTTAAAGACCAACTATCGAGGATTAATGAAACATTCAAAAATTAAAAGAATGTACTGTACTATACAGTACATGATCTTACCGATACAACGAATTCCCCTAACAAGTCTCTGACCAGCAGTAACAGTGTACTGACTCTCTCTGACGCAGTCGCCGACGAGTTTCGAACATCCAACATTTTGGCCACCAGAAAGGATCCATGCATTCGTCGATTTCACTGCCTAAGCATGAAAAAGCATTCTCTATTCAGAATTCATACTGACGAATAAAATAAAATACTCAAGCAACACGCGTTTTCACTATGGGGAGACGAATGATGCAGCGCTTGAAGCACGAATATTTGATGCCTAGGCTTTCTTTTCTAAAACGGACTCAGGGTTCCGCCGATTTGCTTCGGATAGTGGACTTTGATTAGGATGAAGCATACTGCTTACGAATGTACAGTATTGTCCTTCAAAAATGCAAGTTGATTCGCAAATGTGGCTGCCAGTATAGCATAATTTTCTGATGGTTTTTGATTGCGTAAGGGATAGTTTTTTGTTTCTGAGCGTTTTTGCTGATTTTTTCACGCGATTTGAAGTTGAAGGTTTATCTATTTAGCAATAGAAAAGAGTTTATGCAGGACATTTTCAAAGGAAATACATGGACTGACGGTTCGATTTAGCTTT
This sequence comes from Notodromas monacha, assembly GCA_905338405.1. Classification (NCBI taxonomy): domain Eukaryota; kingdom Metazoa; phylum Arthropoda; class Ostracoda; order Podocopida; family Cyprididae; genus Notodromas; species Notodromas monacha. The sequence goes on from CAJPEX010000364.1 coordinate 71,848, forward strand.
AATTCATGCATCTAAAAGGACTTTTCACGGGCCCGGAAAATTAGTCACTTCATACATTACTCAAAATTCTCGAATAAAAATGACTCCTCGCTGGAACAAACAAGGTGTTGTAAATTTACCTACAACCGAAACACCACAGTACAAGAGATACATGAATTGGAATTAAAATCAAAATTGAAACCCACCTTCACGAGCCCCGTGGCGAAAATTTCTTTGCTCTTCCCATTCAGACGGAAATGCTTCGCACCTCCCATGACGCCGATGACCAACATGGGTCTGAGTCCATCTCGCAGTTTCCAATGACCACACAACAACTCTTCAACAACTTCCATAGAAGTATCATCTGCCAGTCGGACGTATTTCGCGGGTTTGCTGATCTAAATATTTTGTTGACCCATGAAAAGAAAAAAACCTCGAGGAACCTTCTTTTCGAAGCTTAACGTTCAGCCAAGTTGAAATGCTCATGCAAAACTTATTTTTGAACGCCTGAAATCGCCGAAAATCGCGGGGAAATTTTCCTGAGACAATTCATGAGATTGGAGGAAGAGAGAATTGAAAAAATTCTTCACGGGAGAGAAAATTTCCATTATTCCCTTTAATTAGAATCCATATCTCATCACTTATTTTTCGTTGTCTTTAACTTTCAATTACAACGCAGTAAAACCTCCCCCTTCATTTTTTCACATTTTAAAACTGTGAGATATTCGCAAGAATCCCTTAAAAAAAACAAAGATTGATCCAGCATTTTAGTGCCAACGACAGAGAATAATTTATTCTTCGACTGAACATCCGGCTTCAGGGGAAATACGAGTACTGTACACACAAAAAAGCTGGTTGAGGATTCGGAAAGAAAATAACCGGTCATTTCTAAGTACGATTATTCGTGCTTTCGAAAGGGTCAACGAATTGACGTCATATGGTCATATATAAACTGAAGACCACCTGTTGAGCAATTCCGACTTTCTCATTTGCATCTCCGACTCAAATGTTTACCAAAAAAAAAAAAAAATTCACAAAGGAGGTTTCTCATTTTTGTCTACTCGTCAATCGGTTGAATATTTTCCTTGTCTCATCGCCGGTGCAAATTTAATGTTGCGGGGAAGAAAAACCGTAATATATGCGGCGGCTGACGAAGATGAAGCCAATTGAAAACAGGTCGACTGAATATTCAAGAAATGAAGCCACTGACCTGCTTTTCCTCGTTCACAAACTCAATTAACCCGAAGGCGTTTGTCGGAAATTCTCTGATGGAGTTTTCCGGAGTCCATGTTTTCTCTTCCACCCCGGAAAGTATTGCCTGGTCATCTTCTATCGATGCAAAGTCCCCCAAGCTTCTGAAAAATTACCAATCGACGCACATGAAAAATTATCCCTACATTCATCTTTCAAAGAAAAAGCGATCAAGAAAAACGGAGAGTTGGAAACTGACTTTTTTTTTTCTTTGAGAACACTTCCATGACCACAGGTCAAAAAGCGGATCAGAAAAACGGAAGAAGCGTTGAAAAATGGTTCAGTAAGCTATTCCGAATTAACCAATTTAATGATTCCTTCGAAACCAGATTAATGATAAAATAATACGAGCTTGTATAAAAGGGACAACAACAAAACAGAAGAGAAAAGCAGAAAAATCCCGTTTTCCGAACGGATTGAATCGCCATTGGATTTGTTCTCGAACAAACGTCTCTGAACCTTGAAGGACCCCTCATCAGGTACTTGACAAAAGATAAGAAAAAAATTATTGTATTATCGATGCATGACCTCATCAATAAGTTGAATGAACTATCTGATATAAGTTTACTACGTAACTTCACCCATTCAGCGTCTTGAAAAGTTGTGTGTCGAACATTAATTTGAAAATGAAACACCGTCGATTATGAGACTTACCTTAATTTTGTTATTTTCTTGAAATTGAAATAAATGTCGCATACGAATTCAATCAGATTTCCCATCACGATAAATGCAGCTATATAATCAGAAGATTCCCTGATTTTACACACGTTTCAGTTACCAGCGTCAAACCTCAGAAAATCCTTCCAAAAAAAATTTGAATGACAAATTTCGTACCCATAAACTGAAAATACTCTACCAAAAATGTCATCCATTATTTGACCATTTTGATCATCTTTTGTGTGCAAGGAACCAATTACAATAATATATTCCCCAGTGAAATCTAAGAACAATTTGAATTTGTTTCACCGATTTTTGTCCTGAACCATTGGCGTTTGTTGACCAACATTGACTGGACAGAAAACAATTGACAATGAACGAAAAAAAAAGAACGACAATTTTTCTAACACACCTCAGTTTATTTCTATTCGACACTCCACGAGTAAACCAAATTTAATTCCTTTGACATTCGGCCGCTTCCCTCGCTTGTCTTTCTTTCACCCAATCTTTTGTTGTTCTGTTTCAACTTTTTCAAGTCAATGATTACCTTTCACTGCCTTACCTACGGATTCGTGCATTCACATCACTCGCTAATCACGAACCGTCATGAATATGAGAGGGAAAGAGAGATAGAGAGAGAGAATTAGCGATACGAGAGGCGTTGAGAATCGCTGTGCGAAACGGTGACCATCATCATGTCTTCTCATTTCCTACAAGCGCAAAGAGGGTGTGAGCGCTTTAATGTCGTTTGCGGCCCAACATCATTCTCGAAAATGTTGTCACACACAAAAAACAAACCAGGATTCCGTGGCTTTCGTTTGCTTGTAAGCAATTATTTGATTGATGGCGGAATTAATTATGCATTGGTGCTGTGCGCGGGGCGGGTCATTCAAGAACTTGCCAAGCGCGAAATGAGAGCATAACATACAATTGTCAAGGCGAAATTAAGAAGCATGCATCGTGATTAGTTTCTGAAATTAGTTTCTGAAAATGAAAACTGTGTTTCCGAAAGGTACAACTGCATTTAAAAATTGAAGAGGGAGATTCCATTGACCAAACGGATGAAGAGCGTCAAGAATTAAGCATCGATTGAATTACGACCGCATGTCATCGCAAATGCCCTTGTCATTTATTTTCATTTCAAAATATACAGCATTTGTAGATTTGGAAGGTCCTCAAGGCATTGGCGTTCGTGAAACCAGGAAAAAAACATGTTCTTCAACATACAAGAAAATGATTTTCATTCACTGGGAACTTCACATTTTTTAATTCGAAGTTTATTCAACGAAAGCTTTCATGAAGCTTTTTTAAACGCTGGACCACAGCAATTTCGAATAACACAAAATTACATCGATGACATGGATGTAATTTGGCATTTTAAAAGCTCCAAGAGCATCAAATCGGCGATTATCGCATGAATTAATTAATATCACTCATATACATATTTTCCTTTACGAAGTCATGAATGACATGAGCGATTGTTCAACTGCACTTAGTTCGCACAAATGGCCCTCGGACGAAGGGCGTGACAAATAATAGTGCTTTAAATATTGAGCAGCAAATTTTCATGGAATATAGAAAAAAAATTGCATCATTACAATGTCATCTTTCGAATAAAAAAAAACTATGCGTCCATAATAAAACTAAAAAAGTATCCGGAAAATGTTTCAAGATCAAGGAAGGCAGCGTTAAAAGCTAATGTCAAATTTTGCGATGGCAAAATATTTCTGGCAGAATATTTTGAAGCATGAAACAATTATTGTTAGGTTCTCATCACCGAGGCGACTGCATTAAAATTGTTTGGTAATTATAATCAGCAGAGCATTGTGACATCTATTGGGATATTTATTTCATATACTGTACAAACATTAATGAACCATTTGGCAAAACTAGGAAGATATATTCAAGGTGACCCCCTTTGAATACATGTTCCCATCAGCAAACCGGCTAATTTCTCAGGTCATTTATTTCAATTGTGCTTTCTTTCTTATTTTTTTTGCAGTATCTTCTGGTTCTTGCTATTTCTTATTGTTCTTTTTCTTTTCTTGGGTATCATATACTGTACAAACATTAATGAATCATTTGGCAAAACTAGGAAGAAATATTCAAGGTGACCCCCTTGAATACATGTTCCCATCAGCAAACCGACAAATTTCTCAGCTTATTTATTTCAACTGCGCTTTTCTTCTTCTTCTTGCTATTGCAGCATCACCTGGTTCTTGTTATTTCTTATTTTACTTGTTCTTTTTTTCCGGGATTGTCACCAAAACCCGGTTCTTGGAACACCACTCACCCGGTTATGCTGGGTATCACGTGTTCGTCCAGCTTCCCGCCGCAGAAACAAGGCTTTTTGGTGTACCTGCCGTTGGCCTTTTCATCCCACGTGTACCGAACGCACTCCTTCCGCTTCAAATTCACTCTGACGAAGAATATCAGCCCTAGTTTCTCGTGCACCATGGTGTTGAGATTCGTTTTGGTCTTGCGCGTTTTGCGCGACAGGCCGATTTTCTTGCGCATGAGCGCCCATCGCTGGTCGTTGACGCCATCGCCGGTGGCACCCGAGGTGTCGCCTTCGATGAACATGGAGCCCAGGAAATCCTGACCCGTGAGCCCGAGTTGCGCCACGGACGCGGTTCGGGGGCGACCCGTGCTGTTGCTGCCTCCGGGAACATAACTGCGAAACCCGTGCAAAATAAAATACTTCACTGCACTGGAATATCAAACAACTCTTGAAGTTCAACTTCAAGGAACTTCAACTTCAAGGATATTGTTATGGAGATTTGAAGGTAGCTTGTAAAGAAAAAGAAAAAATTGTGCAACAGATTTGGTTGGGTTACAACCGGGGTGCTTGGAAACACCCAATTTTAAGATGGTGTATTTTCTTTAAATCGCAAAGGGTTGACTTTTCAGCAAATTTGCCAAGTACCCGAGATCTGCTCGGTTCAAAGGTTTGGAAGACAGTGAAGTTTTTACATGGACTTTGGAAATAGGAAAAAAGGGGTTTGCCTTGTGGAAATTTCCACTGACATTTAGTATTTGATCACAGTTTCCGCTTTTTAAGTTGGGGTACTATTTATTATTCAAGAGTTTTGGAGATTCGCAAAATTCAAGGACCAAAGGTCCATTTAAGTTTGTCATGTGAGCAGGGGTGAAACCTTATTCTCACGGTTTCGGCAATTGCCAAAACTTGTCCCCCTTTATGGCTTGGTTCTTTTAAATCGCCCTTTTGGAGTTCCTCTTTGAGGATTAGTTTTCTCAAAGAGTTGACATGACAAATGACTTGCCGTTAGCTTGAAACAAGAGATTAAATTTGCTCTGCTTGGGACTCACAAAAATTTGCGCCAGATATTGCATCATTACAATTTCATCTTTCGAATAAAAAAGTATACATCCACGATAACACTAAAAAAAATTATCCGAAACATGTTTCAAGATCAAGGAAGGCATCGTTAAAAGCTAATGTCGAATTTTGCGATGGCAAAATATTTCTGGCAGAATATTCTGGAGCATAAAACAATTATTGTTAGGTTCTCATCACCGAGGCGATTGCTGAAAAGCGGAAAATAAAGCTTTCTGTTCATTCATTCATCATTCAAGGAACGGGCAAAAATAAATGAATCGAGTCAAGGAGGTTTTGAGTTGGGGAAAACCTCATTTTTGTTTGGGGGAAAGAAGGAAGACATGCAAGAAATTGTAATAATGCGGATACTCTGGGACTTGGAATGCTTGACAGTATGCTGAACTCCGGGGGCACGGGTTGGAGGCAAGATTTGCCCAATTAATCTTTCATTTTCCATCAAAGCACATTAAGTTAAATTTTTTTTGTTTTTGTTTTTCGCTTCCGTGTCCGTCAGTAAGATGCGGTAATAGCCACATGCCTCGAGAAAATTCGATTTTTGTAGAAACGAGGGGGAAAGCCTTCGAGCTATGATTGCTTGTGATGTATTGTTTCCAAGAAAATTCAGACAGGGACTTGTGAAAAATTCGTACAGGGAGGTACTTGACTTAGAGAGGTTCGACTTGGCAGTCAAGTAATACGAACTATTGGACATCAGTTCAGTGTCAAAACAAATTATTTCACGTGACCGAAATTATGACAAGTAATGCCATATCTACACGATGAAAGACTGAATCCTGCATTTTGCAGTAATTTGAGGGAAGCAGGTATACTTAGAGCCCGAAAATAAGGAATTGAATGAGAAAACTTTTGATCTTTTTTCAAATCTTACCGATACTTTTCTTTAAAATGTTTTTTTCATTGCTCTCGTAGCACATCAGGAATCCCAAACATGCACGCAAAAAAAAAAAAAACTTTCAGCGTTTAAAGCATGACTGATGGGTGACCACAAAATGTCCTCGTTTATCTCGTCAACCATCGAATGATAAACGTGACCACCTCATACACTAATTGATTTGATACCCAAAGAGTTTAATGATGGAACAAGTTTCCGTAAATGGAAGATCCGCGACCAATCAGAGGTCAAGGGGTCGTTTCCGGTCGTCATCCAACGTCACATACATGGCTTCCTTATACAGTATGACAACGTGAATGATATCACGAAGCTAGGAATGCATTTGGTCAACCGTAATTGCCATTGAATAGTTTTGACGCCATTCTCTCTTATAGCTAAACTGCAACAGGAATCCGATTTATAAAGAAAAACTACTGCACTACAATAGTACAAAGTTTCGCGAACGCATCTTGCTGGGATTTTTTCTCAAAAAGTGTACGTTAAAAAGTCCAATAAACTTTAAAAAGAAAACAAGAAACAAATTCCTGAAAAAAAATAGCTCAGCACATTTACTCCAAGAAAAACTTGCTGTGAAAAATAATTGAATACGGTAATCAGATAGAAGCAAATTTCATATCCACACACCTAAATTCCGTTCACATCATCAATGAAGTGAAATGACGAAAGAATCAAATTTAAAAAGGGAAACATTTTCAAATGTTTCAAAGAGGCGATTCCCGATCACGAATTTTTGCACCATTCACCTCAAAAATTGAAAAGTCAAGTGAGAAAGATTATTTCAAATGTTAAAGCCCGACACGTTTACAGGCATGATATTTAGAAACCCTACCCTCCCCTCTTCCAATTATTATTAAACCAGAAGCAATTTTCGCCGACACATGGGTCTCAGCAAATTTATTTTTCGCAAATTGGCTTTCGTAAATGGCAATTCCATTGATCTTATCAGTCGAAAGCAACTTTGAACAACACTGATTAATTTTGCTGCCATTGTCAATCAGCTGATCTACAAAGGGGTACGTTCGAATAAAAATGAAATCAGCCATGAAAAGGTTTCGTGAGCTCGTATTCAGCTCAACAGTCCACCTTAAACCATTCGACCAGCTGAACACCATTTCGTAAATGGTAGCGGAAATTCTTGCTTTCCAAAGCTGAATCCTTTGAACGTTCAGAAGGAAATAAGAAAGAATAATAAGACTGAAAAAAAAATCTTGAATCAAGATCAGATGACAAATGTTTCCCAGCAGAAAAAAAAGAAGAATAAACCAATAGCCACAGACAAAGTGGCCTGTGTTCGGTTATTCATCCGAGCAAATTGGGAGCAACGCACGCGGCATTCCTTGTACATGAGCGCGCTCATAAAAGAACCCTGTCGCCAACGATCGACCGGCACAAAAAAAAAAGCTACATCTTAACGATATTTTCGGAAGGAAAACCCGTTCTCAGATGCCTCACTTAATTAGAAGCATCCCACGAAAATCTTCCGCCCCGCTCATGCTTATAACGGTGAAAATGCACACCAGCATATGTTATCAGCATTCGATGTCAATCTCAACCATGAACGGAATTGTCGATCAACAAATCCTCCGACGAGGTGGGTTATAAACGACACGTTCGTCCATTTGTAAAATTGTTTCTAGAGCGATCGTTGATTGGCATAAGAACGTAGAAGGGCTCTAAAGCGAGCCGACATTGTTAAGATTCGAATGATTAAATATTTCTCTGGATGAACGTATCCAGGGAACTTTTTGAACCTGTCAAGTGTGTTGAAAATAAATACGATAAAATCTCCAACGTCGTCTACATACGTACAGTGTTTACTTGACCAAATCCGGAGGGAATGCAACCAAACCGTTGCTCATCGTCATTCGACAGAAACAATGTCATGCCCCATCCATGCTTCGAAGAGCATTCGTACAGCAAATTATCGTTTTTTTTTCAAGCTTTTGAAATATGATTGAGATTCGACTCATACAACCCCAAAACGGTTTAGATTGCTCTTAGATGTAATCACTTGGGCCTAATTCAAAGAACACGAAGAACAACTTCCGGAGGGTTACTGGGTTCCTCTGTTGTCTTCCAAAGCAGTTCTTCCACTTGACTTCTCAGGTTATACAGTGCGACCCTGACATGCAGGCATAATTGATGCATCAAGAGTGTCCCAAGGTTGAAATATTCCTGAGTCAGCTCTCATTTTCCCTTAGACTTATCTTGTATAATTTTTAATTGGTGTTTTATGGACAAAATACTCACCATAATTCCATGAAAATAAAAATTGTCTACCAATTGAAACTGATTCTATCATTATATTTCAACACAATATGGACATTTGGGGGAATTGAATACTGATACCTCTGTACAGTACATAGAAATGTTGGCATTTTCTGTAAAAATAGAATTCAAGTGAAAAAGAGAGAAGGAAGTCCCTCTATGCTGGAGGTAATTTTATATTAGCTAAAGGGATGACAAATTGGTGAGAGAAATGCCCAAGAACTTTTCTTACATTAATTTTAAGCTCGGAAATATCCGTTTCTTTTAATTTGGCCAGAAATTTATTTGCAATTTTACCACAAAATGTCCCTAAAGAAAGTCAGTGTCCTCATGTCAGGCCTTGTTTATTAATTTTTTATGGGAAAATAAGTGTCCCTATGTCGAATTTTCCGCATGCCAAAGTGTCCGCATGTAGGGTCTCACTGTACTCAGTATTTTCCAAGATCGGGAATATCAGGGAAATTATGCTCCATATTTCAATACGCAGCATTGCACGAATCATCATTCGAGGAATTTTTCCCATTTCTGAATTGCTCGTAAAGCTTTCAAAGTCCCGACGTTCCCGGGAAACCATTTCGTTCATGCGTATCGATGCCATATTTCCCGGATATTGTTCTCAAAAACATTGTGTATCTATCAAGCCTCGAATCGCTCGAGACACTCGCTTCTTTTTCAACTTTCGATTTCATTAGGAAAATGATCACGACAAGCAATTAAATGCACGGAATGACACCTCTGGGGCAACCAACCGAAACGCATTCCATCCACACTTTTCCGATTCTCTCACTTTCATCTTCTTCCCAGCCGTGCTTTTTTCATCACGGAAAACGATCTCGACCACGTTTTCCGTGTAACTTTCATTCCGCATTGCCATCAATGCAAAAAAATATATATAAACTTGGCTTTTACCAAACATACAACACAGAAAAGTGATCCCATTAAACCAACATCCGATACATTGTCGAACACCGTGCATAATCGAAATGTAAAAGAAATGATGAAAATCAAGCAACACCTTAGGATATTTCACCAGATATTCCCAAGAATTTGAAAGTGATGTACAGTAACATTTTCAAACATCATAGTTCCAAGTCTTGTTCGCTTTTGGTCAAAATGAAAATACTGTACCTAATTTATATTCTAATTTCCGATTCGTGTGTCACATTTCTGATGAACATCATGATGATCTTGAATTCACGGACATTTCCCTTAGAAAATTGTTCAGTCGCTCTGAGGAGAAAAAGCGACCGCATTTCCAAAATTTTACAGGCCAGTTTGATTCTTAGATCGACTGATAATTTGACAGGAATATTTATTATTTTAATGCAAGCCCGGATGATCGACGATATCCTTTACGTCCCTTGAGAAACTCCAATCAACTGCCAATGACATTTCAGATGTTCTGGATACATGTTGAATAGCAAATCAATAACAAGCGAGCGGAGGAATTTTAATTGCGAGCAGCAAGCTTATGGTCGTAAATACGCATATCCGCCCACAGAAAATTAATCCGTTATCGTGTGGGTCATTAATAGGCCTGTTGCTCAGGGCAGGTCATCCTAATTATAATTTTCGGTGAATGCCCAGGGCGTGAACGAATTTAATCCGGCAACCAAGGGATCTTCGACAGCAAAGAAACAAGCTAGGATGTTTAATGATCAATAAAATTTTTAGGGAAGCTGGTTGATTCTTTGGAAAACCTGGCATTACTAGGCTATTATCCTCATATTTTAATGTAGAAAAATAATTGTTAATACAATGCAGTTAAACCTCACCGAGTCGAATTTCAAGGGACCAGCAACAAAATTCAACTTAGGGAGGTTTTGAATTACATAGGTTTGAACTACAACACAGAGCACCACTTTTTTCAGGGAAACTTGGAAAAAAAAGCAAATGGCGATGTTCTGGGCTTAAATGGCTTCTTAAATGAGTTGAAAGGCTGCTGAACTTGGAGGCAGGGGTTCATTTGCCCAATAAATTCTTTCACTTCCTTTAAAACACACATTTCTGTTTATTACTTTTTTTCTTTCTTGGGTGAAGAAAATAATGGCAAGAAAATAATAAGATAAATAATGGCCAGCAGGCCATAGAAAATTCCACTTATGGAGGTTTGAGGGTGAAAGCTTTCGACTTAGGGAGGTTTTTGATGTATTATTTTTGAGGGGATTCAGATGGGGACCTGAAAAAAATTCGACTTAGGGGAGTATTCGACTTGATAATTTTCAAGTTATCGAGGTTCACCGAATGACAAAATCAAACTCTCATAATTGCCTCAGGCGTCATTTTCGGAACAATAGGTAGAAGATATTCCCAGTCGATCATTGAATAAAGAGCGGAAATCTCAGCCTTATGAAATCCCATTTCTAGAACTTGACCGAATTACCCAGTTGGTTAGGTTCTACATTCCATTACATCTATCAAGAAACTGAACTTTCTATTTTTAACGCATTTGTGATTAATCTTAGCCGTAGGTATTCATTATTCAAGAAACCTTCCGGAGGGTTTCTGGGTTCCTCTGCCGCCTTTTAAAGCGGTCCTTCCCATTGACTTCTAAGGTTACTGAGTATTTATTAAAGACCTGGGTTATTAGGGAGAATCGAACAAGTTTTTTTTTCTTCATAAGAATCAGTCTCATCATTCCAAATGGTTTCATTTCTGGCTAACATATAATTTGCATCAGTGGTTACTTCGGTATTTTAACTTGATTAAAAAAATCAAATTATGATGCAAATGTATCTTTACAATGACGGAGACGCGTTTTCTTTTTCGGAGTACAGAATATAAATAGAATTTACTCAGAATGAGGAAAGATTATCTTTGTTCACTTTGACTGAGGAAAGATTAAAATGTTCCATACGCAATGCACATACAAAGTTATCTTGTAACTTGATCTGAATTTTGCATATTAAAAAAATAATACTGTAGTTTCGTCTCGGCGGCAAGGCAAACAACGACAATGCACGGATCAATTTATCAAATAACATTATCTATACATGGATTACAAAATTTAAGCATGAAAATTTTCCTTTCCAAGTGAAAACAGATAACCTTTCCTCATAACCATGACTTGAGTCTTTTTCTGCATTGGTAACCAAAAAAACACGTCTTCGAAAACCTTTTTAAAATGCAGATGGAATTCGGGTGTTTATACAAGCTGAGGAAAAATCCCAAGAATTTTATGAATAAAGATTGAAATTTAAGTAACATCCGTTGGAGATAAAAAGAAGTTCAGTGAAATGTTACAACAATAATAAAGGAACTATTTTTTCGAAAAAAAAGGCTTGTCCAGCAGATAGGCAAATTTATTTGGAAGCTCCCCCTCTCAACACTGACTTCAGGTTGGTGTTCAGGGCTGTTTTTCTTAGGATATGCATATATTTTGAAGACTGAGTCTGAAAATAATAATACTGCAACAATATTCCAGTATTATTCTGAAAATCGCAAGGCTTGTTCAAAGACCCAGGGACAGGGACAAATTGAGACAGCCCCAAAGCAACTGCAGATTCCCATTGAATAGCTATTCATGCAAATAATTTGAAGTGCAAAATATTACATAACTCACAAGGTACTGTTTTTTGTCATTCTTCCAGATACATGCTGTTTTTATAATGATAATTTTGGCATGCACTGTCCGCACCTTGAGTCAGTGTCCACATGTTGGGCCTTTCTTTCTATTTTTTCTGGACAATCAAGTGTCCCCATGGGAAATTTTCTTATGCGAATCAAAATCGGCTGAACTTTTCACCAAACATTGAGATTTTGTTCAGTTTCACAACTTGAACATAAGAAATTTGGGAGAAACACAGTCAAGTCATTTTGCCTCAAAATGACTTGACAGTCTCCGCCTCAAAATGTATAAAATTCTCAAAATGTATCTATCTTGGATTGTCTCTGTCTTCAAAAGTATCTGACTCAATTTGGCCCTGTCTTAAATTGGCTTTGTCTCAAATTGGCCCTGTCTCAAATTGTCTGTCTCGATTTGTCCTCTAGATCCTATTATTGCCCGTAACTTAAAAGCGGTTCTATTTCACATTTCGCGACCAGCACAGTCTCCCAAAAAATTTTCTATAAAATCTGGCTACGACCAAAAGGAGCGTACATAGGACTTCTTAGGACTTAATTCTATATTTAAATTCAGAAAGAAAAAAATTAAGTAGATGCATATGTGACTCACATGGCGTTTTCCAGGTGACGTGTCGAACCCCAGGCCAGAAGATCAGGCCTCCGTCGTGTGGCCAAACCGGTAGGATCCAACAAACCGTTAGGCATGTTTTCTTCGTTTTGAATATTTTCCCCGCCTGTCAACTAAACTATCGATGCATCAGCAATCAGAAGGTGCAGAGATCCAACGAAAAATGCCCTAATGATTTCCATGAGTAAGCACAGAGTTCCTTCCTGAAGTTCGAAGCCTCGCGGGATAATCGATGATGTTCCACGTCTCGTCCTGCTTTGATAGAAATTTGAATAAAATTCTAATTTATTTATTTTTCAGAAAATTATTAAAAAGCAAAAAAATCGACGGGTATAGAACAAAGCGCGTAAATCGCTGCACAAATGGACTTATGCTATCTTAATTTCGAATTCTTGCGAGTTTTTTCGCAGCATTTCAGTCTTATCTAATTGTACGGCCATAATTTAAAAAAAAACATGTATTTTTCTTCCATATAACCAAAATTCTTTGAATACCTTTCCAATGAGACGTTAGGCAAACGGATAATAGAGCGCGGACAAATAAAATGGTAAAATTTTAGTTGGATTGGGAATATATTGTTAAAATCTCCGGGAGATATTCCCTTAAATTTTCCTCCTTTAGTTCCAGATTTAAATTTTCGGAATTTTTTTTATAATTTCTTCGATTTTTTCCTGATGAGCGGTAAAATTCGTTCGGAAAATTAAAGCAGAAATGCGTCAGCGAATGAGGCGACGAAGAATAGAATACTTTCCAAGCTTCTAGTTTTCTATGCGATATTTTGCAATATAGTTTCAGAAGCACACGCGTGAATAATGGGAAATTCCAGCTATATTTTAATTTTTCCTTTGAATAAATCGATTTGAGAAATCTTCGGTGAATGTGAGAGAAAGCTCAGCAAGTAAAGTACAGTACTTCGAACGACTATAACGATAAAAAACGAGGGCCTTTACTCTTAGAAATTTGGAAGTTTTCATCTAACGTTTTTGAGGAATTTTTCTCGCATACAAATCCTTTGAAATGAATCAAAATTCATGCCAGAGTTTATTTTTTATTCTTTGGTGTTTTAAAAGATTTACTGCGATTGGACTAAAGCAACAACTTGAACGTAAGGGGCGATGGAAGCGAGTGTTTTCGAACTCTAAAAGAAATTTAACGAGATTTGTTTAGCAAATTTTGCCGTGGTTTTGAAATGCAAATGACCGGGGATTTCAATTTAGTTTTTAATGAATGCCTCAAACTTTCTGAGTAGCCTTTCCACATCTGGTTTTCTGAGTAACGGACTCATCGCACTCGTTCATCTCCTTCCTTCTTGTGTTCGAAGGAGATGGACGAGTAACGGTGAGAGAGATGGAAGAAGACGTTAATTACGTTCCTTGTTTTTCTTTTTCGCCGAAACCGGAAGCGGCGAAATTATCTCGCAAATCACACGACTTCACGCGAAATAATCGCACACACGAGAAGCGGCAAGAAAATGCCGACGTTTCGTGGGTTCAGTGCAGCAGTGAGAACACACTTTCATATCAGAGAAATGTTTTTCTGCCGTGAGAAAATTTGAAAATATTCCGCCTTTTTCCGGATTCAAGTCCGATTTTGTCCTATTTTTTTTTCCATGGCTATGAAAAATGTCTACCAGATAAACCGTACTGCATTATTTTGAAATTTAGCGCTGCTGGATTCAGGGCAATTTTTCCTATAATTGTAACGACGCAGGTTTTCTTTTCGCGTTTGTTCAATGAAAATACCTTGGATGTCAACATACAGTATATACACAATATTTTTTTCTTCGTACAAAAAACGAAATATCCCACAATCTACATGTGTTTCCTGTTTAAAGATAGCGGATTTTGGCGAAGGGAAGCCCACATTTATCCAACTTGGCGTTGATTTCAGGGCAGATTTTTATTTTTTATTTTTGCTTCAGGCCTGAAAAGGACAGGATTTTTTTTTCGCGTGTATTCAATGAAATCGCACGTCTCGCCAATTAGCCACCCACAAGAATTATTTCCTTCGTCGGAATATATTTCATCATAGATTTGATTCAATATGTAATGTTTTATGGTAAAATAATCATTTTTCAACAGAGAAGCCAATGTTCCTTCGCAAATGAAACGATCGAGTGCTTCTTTTTCGCTTTCCTCAATTTCAGAGTGCAGTCCGGAAAACGGAACACGACACACACTCACTCACAAAAAAGTGCGGAGATTTAAAGCAACGGAAAAGGTCATTCTACCGCTAAGAACCGTTTCAGCAGAAATAACGGGAAAGAAAGGAACTGTGCATGACCACGGAAGGTCTTCATCCAAACTAACCTTCGTGAAACAACACGGAACACCGGAAATACCTATACGTTCATAGAGTTCTGCTGTGAAGGGTTTTTTTATGAGCATGCGTGAGGTTTTTCTGACCTTGCATGGGTTATGATGAGAATCGAACATTGCCCAGGCAATGCG
This sequence comes from Notodromas monacha, assembly GCA_905338405.1. Lineage (NCBI taxonomy): Eukaryota > Metazoa > Arthropoda > Ostracoda > Podocopida > Cyprididae > Notodromas > Notodromas monacha. The sequence continues at coordinate 86,898 of CAJPEX010000364.1, forward strand.
TGGTGAACGTTGCTGGACAACGGTCGACAAAAGCATGCTCTTGACGCATATCCAATAATCGAAGGAAGAACATATACGAGTATGTTCTATTCTTGTATAATATACGGAACCAGATACACTAGTGAAATTTCCATCCGCTTTCTGGTACAAGATGTACCTCACTCCTGTAATTTGAACCTTCCTACGTCAAAAGCTAACATTTACAAATTTGCATTAAGTCACTATCTGAATTTGCTCGCGTACCTAAATAATTATAGACCTCTTTCATTTAAAATTTTCGAACTCTAAAAGAAATTGAACGAGATTTATTTCGCAATATTTGCCGTGGTTTTGAGATGCAATTGACCGGGGATTTTAATCTAGTTTTTAATGAATGCCTCAAACTTTCTGAGTAGCCTTCCCACATCTGGTTTGCTCCTTAAACCTATAGAACTAGAATTTTGATAGGCCTTAGGGCTTTTATTCTGGGGACCCACCAAGGACGATAAGAGCAATGAAAAATATAGCTTGTAAGTTAGAAAGAAAAAAAGAAAAGAATTGAGTTACCTTGCCTCCGAGTTCCGTACCTATCCTGTCCAATCATTTTTCCGGCTGTTTAAGGCCTAGAATATCAGCAGTTGTACATTCCTACGATTCTCATTTTTGTGATTCTCAATGCTGATTTCCCCAACTTGAAAACTCTCGAAGTCAAAATTGTATTGCTATCAAAATTGCATCACATCAGAGTTCAATTTGAAAAGGGAAAACATACATGAAATTAAATTCTCACATATCGGCGAATTTCATTCCTTTTTTCGTTGAGTCCTTCAAACCTGAGCATTAATAAGATGTATGACGACATCACGACACTGGTGGAAATTATGCCTATACAGTGTGTAGCCTGAGAAAATGTCGCAGATAAAAAGCTGAAAAACCTGGAAAGAGGCTCCCAGCCAGTCCCAGGCTGATTGTCGTGGTTTACTCCCAATTCATCTTTGTGTGGGGAAAAACCCCCAACATTTCTGTACGACTCCACATGAGAGACGACCAATACAGTATAAAAAAAAATCAGACGTACTGTGTATACCGTATACTGTTGTACTCGGCAGAAACAGGTTGAAAGACTTTTCGGACGACGAGCCTTTCCTCTGGTGTATATTCCTCGTACTCACAATTCGGTCATTTGGGACATTGGTTCCGCGATTAGTGCCGACAGCCGCTGCTGCGAAAAAAAAAAAAAAAGGATTCAACGGCAGACAGCAGCAGCCAGGTGATGTCCGTTTGAATGCGTTACCATTTTCCGGCGTCTGCTGCTGCGAGAAAAAAAAAAAAAAAAAAAAAAAAGGATTCAACGGCAGACAGCAGCAGCCAGGTGATGTCCGTTTGAATGCGTTACCATTTTCCGGCGTCTGCTGCTGCGTCAGGTGCGTGAATGCGCTACTTCATGTCCCCCCCCCCTCCTCGCGATGATTCGAGTATTTCAATGACCTGCTCGCTCGACCGTGGAATTTTGCCATGATCCTCAAACCGAGTTTTAAATGCACTGCGTCATTATACCCGCAATCTAACTTTAAAGAAAAACATTTTGATAAAAAAAAAATAGTACTGTACGTGAATTTACACACGTACGTTCTTTGTCGAATCGGTCGACTGCAGATATCGCGATTTTTTCAAAAGATGTCACAAAAAATAACGACGTTGCTGAACGAAGAAGCATCCTGAGTGATCACCGATCTCATTTTGACATTGTTTTTCTTTTTACTAGAAAAAAGAATCGCGTAAAAATCTGAAAGAGCACGTTTCTCTGTAGCAAGAATCAATAAAAGCGAAAATTGAATTCAATTCCGAAAATCGGCTCACAGTACGAACGCTTCGGAAATAGTTTTCTAAATAAATTACGATACTTTTTTCGTGGGAAATAGAAAAAAAAAAAAAAAAAAAAAAAAGGATTCAACGGCAGACAGCAGCAGCCAGGTGATGTCCGTTTGAATGCGTTACCATTTTCCGGCGTCTGCTGCTGCGTCAGGTGCGTGAATGCGCTACTTCATGTCCCCCCCTCCTCGCGATGATTCGAGTATTTCAATGACCTGCTCGCTCGACCGTGGAATTTTGCCATGATCCTCATACCGAGTTTTAAATGCACTGCGTCATTATACCCGCAATCTAACTTTAAAGAAAAACATTTTGATAAAAAAAATAGTACTGTACGTGAATTTACACACGTACGTTCTTTGTCGAACCGGTCGACTGCAGATATCGCGATTTTTTCAAAAGATGGCACAAAAAATAACGACGGCACTGAACGAAGAAGCATCCTGAGTGATCACCGATCTCATTTCGACATTGTTTTTCTTTTCACTAGAAAAAAGAATCGCATAAAAATCTGAAAAAGCACGTTTCTCTGTAGCAAGAATCAATAAAAGCGAAAATTGAATTCAATTCCGAAAATCGGCTCACAGTACGAACGCTTCGGAAATAGTTTTCTAAATAAATTACGATACTTTTTTCGTGGGAAATACTGTACAGTAAACAAAACGAAACCTCAGTTTTGATTGAGTGGCTGCTTACGATCAAATCATCCTAAGGTACAAGAAGCATGGAGAAATATTACGAAAAAATAAGCAATCAAGCATTATCACAAAATACGACGAAATAAATGCGGAAATTGCACAGCTCGGTTGTTTTTCACAATGTTTGCGCTGGTCATGCCCATGCAACTACAGTTTCAGTCAATCAATGCAGGTGCAATCCCTCAGCCACGATGTTTTGTCTACAACGATGTTCTCATAACGATAACGATTTGTTCGGTTCCATAGGGTTCTCTCTTCATGTTATAGGTTTTTTTATGCAACAGAATTCTCTCTAAAACGAAATGTTTTGTCTTTTGAATTCGCTTGAAGAGAGAGTCTACCTGTGTTAACGAGATTCATATCTGATAGGCAACATCTCCATTCAAGCATTTAATAATACTGTACTTTCTTTTATATTTTGTCTTATTCCAGGTAGTGGCAATGGAAACCCTGGGATTTATATTGAGATCCCTTGCTTCCAACAATCTAAGATAAAATGCCAAAATGTCCTCATTCATTTAGAGGGGTTCTATCAAACGAATTCCTGAATCCAACATTGCTGAGACTGCGCAAAAAAAATCAGCGTTAAATTAGTAACTTCGTTCAGAGAACCCATACATCCAGCCATTCCCCGAGAATGAAAAAAAATGTACGACCGAACTTCGCATGACATCGGAAAATCAATGTTACGCGAGTATTACGGCACTTCCTCTTATCTACACATCGAAATCGATTCCAGGGAAATCCTTGAAAGGCGAATATATAATGGGACCTTCAACCGGTCGCCATTATGTCAACAATTCTTGGCCATTATTTGCATTAGCTGATTAGCTGTGCTGGCCCTTTTTTCGCTTTTGCTTCATCTAGACCAGTGCACAATTAGGCAGTGAGTTGGAATGAAAACTGCAAACGATTCTAAATTAAATTCTAGTCGAAGCTAGGATCTGTTCAGACAATATTTGAAACAACGGGGACAGTAATGATCTGGAAATACATGCGGTTGTTTCCATGTTCACGACAGTGCAGTGATAAACATGCTTGAGGTCAACCTCATTAAAAAAAATGGTTCTCACGGTGTAGTCCAGAAGTAAGAAATTGTTAAACTGCACAAAGACTAACATTTTTGTAAAGCGTCAAATGATGTTTTTTTCTAATGTAGAAACGTCTTAAAGCTAGGAATGTTAAGGCAATGCATCCAATCCGCTTGGACAATAACACACTTGCAACTTTTATTACTGCATCGAAACCTATGATACATAATAACAGCAGGAGTGAGTTTCGCTACTTGTTGAGTGAATGGCCGTTACTGCATATTTAAAATTCAATATGCGATGAAAGGAAGGAATTCGTATGGTAGCTACAGGGTATTTCGGTACCTACTGAATTCCATGCTTACATTCTTGCAGTGAGACCATACTTCGAAGCGGAAATTGTTTAGTGAACTTCCCCAAAATACCATCAATCCTACATCTATTCTTCCTGCATGAACCGCTCTGATAATTATCCTTTCATAATGCAAGGCTAAAATTTGAGTCTTCAGAAAAAAATAAATTCCGTTTTAGCCATAAAATAACCCTCAATGCGGCAAAAAAACAAAAGAATGGCCTTCCACGTTATCCCTTGATCTGAAACAAATGACAGTATTGTGCGCAGTTTTGAGTTTTATGAATTTTAGGCCAAGCGAGTAAACAGAGTTTTCAAAATTATTAAAATTATTCTGAGCATTGTTTCTTCAGCGTCTCCTGAATATTCAAGTCGAAATATGTGAGGAAGTGAGTGTTGAACGATTCATATAAATTGGTCCATCATAAAAACTTTGGATATGCCATATTTTGGGTTGAAATTGATTAACTTGAATTACGGGAAGACAATCGCAGAAGAAAAACACGAAGGTGAACAAAAATTTCAATTGATTCAAAAAACTAATAAATTATTACTAAATTTGAAGAATGAAGAGGGGATTCTAAGGTTTTAGTAAACAACGTTTATTCAAATATGTGCACATTTTCTACATAATTTGGAAGACAGATTAAATGCTTAATTTTCCCTTTTATGGTAATCAGTTGGTATTTGCTCAGTTGTTCGGGACCTAGTTGTACTTAATGATTTCCTCACCAGAATTTCAGATAAATATGCGCTAACATGTGAATAGTGACTCAAGAAAATAGGACTCTTTTTCAGTTATTAAATTTCGTCTGCTTTTCAAATCATTGAAATGCTTCTTTCAAACGGCACAGCTGTTGCGTTGAGGCTGTGGTAACTGTTATGGCCCGGGCTACGTGTGGGACAATGGCAAGTACCACTGCGTCTGCATCGGCGACCTCTGCAACCGGCGCCTCGAGTGCACCAACGAAACGGCGCCGCCGACCTGATCCGCTCGTTCCTCATCATGGCCAGGCGGACTTTTGCGGATGGCCCTGCTCTTGGCTGCAATTTTGACGGCTTTCGTCACCCTCTTCCACTCGGGTCCAGAGCCAACGAAGCTCAATATGCGACAGCGTCGAGAGCGAGAAGCCGCCAAGGCCACGACCGCCAAAAAAATAAAATAAATAAATAAATATATATATATATATATCGACGCTGGTGGCGGATGTGCATTTTGCGATTGAGAAAATGAAAGTTGGACCACGCAGGATTTCCGTCAAACTGAATCACTAGGCTTTCTTGTGTGTCACTTTATTCATCTTTTCAGTCTTTTGAGAGAGCGTTTATTTTCGCAAAAGAAGATTGACCGGAATCGGTTTCTTTCATTGATTCATTGTCCGTCTGGTGAGTTTTCTTTTCTTTCAAGTCTCCTCAAACGAAATAATTCTTGAGCCTTTTGAGATGTATGTAGTAGTAAGTTCGTCTCAGTTTTTCCAGAAACGGGAGAAATTCTTCAACTTCCGCGAATATTTTTTAGCCCATGAATTGATTTATGAGCCGATGGCCAATCGAACAAATTTATGGTCTTTTGCAAGAAAACAAGATAACAAAACATACAATAAAAAGTAACACCCAAATATCTTTCAGCGAAATGTCAAGAGGAACTGGATGACCTTTTATGTACCGAGTTTACCACCAGCGAAAATAAAACATACTTTTTCCTTCTCTTTTTATTTTTGGAATTAGATCACCTGCCATCCGAGATGATGCTTCAAAAGTATACTCATGATGACAGTGCCGAAACATGCCATTCCATCTGAATTAATTTTTCAAGTACTAAACGGATTGATTTCGCTGACTTAAATTACTATAACTGACATCAATCACGAAAAAAGCTGTTACCGCACAGAATAAAAAAATAGAGATACTGCAGCATAAAAGATGTAAACATTGTGCACATTATTGCAACTTGTTGTTAGGAATGACAAATTATACGATAGACGTCTTTCATGACTCGTGGGAAAGAGAAAAATGGCCTGCAGCTGAAAAATCTCGGACGTCTCAAGAAAATAACAGTTATTGCCGTGCTTTGTCTCTTCAATTATCTTTTGTCCCAGAAAAATTACTGCAAAAGCTCCGGGATAAACACGTAGTTCTTCGGCAAAATATTCCGAATATATTTTACTCTACTATATGTAACTAAATTGGGCATATAAAAAAGGACGCTTGAAAACACAGGCTCATATATCTTACTGTCTGAATTTAACATGGATCTGAATATAAAATTTAACCATTTTCGGGCAGCATAATATTGACAGTCGTAATTATCGCAATCGGAATGCATGACGACATCGTGTAAAAAAAACTAAGAAATATTGTGGTTTTTAAAACGAAATTTAAAAACCACAATACTGTATACCTACACACGTATTTAAGAAGTTGTTGCGGTGGATCGGATGATTTCGGTGCAACTTGAAAAATTGCAATCCCACGAAGAATTCCAGCTTCCAATTATTCATGATCCAGAGGTTTGAATCCCCGCTTTTTTTTTTTTTTACAACGCAGTCGATCCTTTTTTATCTGGTCATCACGAAGCATCATTTCTGATGATTACGCGGCTACTTGGAATCCGGGGTTTGTTAGTGTAATTGATAGTTTCGTTAACGATTAATCAACATTCAGATTCAGAAAAATGCATTGATTAAGATGAACGCCTTCATGTGAAACAGGGTCGGGTTGAACTGCAACCCGACCCATTCGATCATCATTTAAACAAGTGCTCACTTCCGGCTGTCATTCTCTATGCCCGTTCATGAACCTATTCCCTGAAGTGAAGAAGGTAAAAATGTTGGGGTGAAATTGAAAATACAGTAGCTTAGTACTTCGACATTTTAACTCTGAATACTGACAATACTGGAGATGAAACTGTTGTACTGTACCTTCTGTCACTAGAAATACAGTAATCTGAATTTCCGGCATTGGACACAAATTCTGCAGAAATGAGATCGTCTAAATTTTTGAAATATCCAGCATTTTTTTGTTCTGAACTTATATAAAAACTTGATTTAATTTTTTTTTAATACAGCCTAACGGCGTGAAGGAGTAAAGTACCAACTGAATCACCCTTGTCCAACGATTTTCATGTATACAAAATTAAATTTGAGGGGATCTTGTATAAATGCCAATACAAATCTTTAAAAATTCAAAGGGATCGACAGAATATTTCAAGTTCATCAATCCTTAGCGCACAGTAGAGATTATATGAAAAATTTCAAACTCTCACGTCTTGAGATTGCATATTTAAAATTTGCTAATGTTTTAAAGAAATTTTCAAGTAGCTAATGTTTTGAGGCGATTTAAAGTGAATTATTTCAAGTGCACAGTTCCATATTGCTTATGCAGAGTCCTTTGTTCTGACAGTTTTTGCATCAAAATGGGCTCCGGAAAAAGTCCAAGTACACCAACGTTGACGTGATGATAGGTTCTGGAATTAATAGAACATACTGTATAAACCATTCACCGACAGGAGAGAGTTTCAAGCCCTCGGGGTACAAAAAATAAATTCCATTAGATTTTCAGACTACTTGGACTCAGATGATGACGTTTTGAGACGCACGGTTTTTGCTGCTGGCTGAAGAAGCTGTTCCATTTTGAAAAAATAGCTAAGCTGCGATTTAAAAAAAATCCGCATTCAGTTGCGTGACTTACAATAAAATATTCAGGCTTTTCTAGGGGAATCCTCCAACAAAACGAAATCCTTGCCAGCACTAGCTCGCTGACGACGGGGTTTTTCAACCCATGTTTCGCAGGATTAACAAAGGTATCGGTAACCTTGGTAAAATCTTCGAAAACACAAGAAAGCCACGAAATATTTTTCCTTCTTTTTTTTGGGACCTTCGATTTCCTGGCAAAAAAAAAAAAGTGCCAGCTCGTTCAACGAGACTCGGAGCGAATAGTTTCCGGTTCAGTGCCAGTCATAATGGTCACTCCAGCGACGCGATCAGAACGTTTCATCTGCATCGCACCAGATGAGCAGAAGCAGAAGCCAGGTGTTCCGCGTCTCGTCCTAATCTGCACGCTTTACTTTCCAGGCGGCGACTATATAGAAGATAGCCGCCAGTATCTTTGTCAGCATTTCTCTTACTTACTTACTTACTTACTAGCTTGCTTGCTTGCTTGCTTACTTACTTACTTACTCACTCACTCACTCGCTTCGCATCCCAGCAGCTCTCGGCACGCTTCAATTAGCCTGAATGTGACGGTCGAAATTCCGACATTAATCAACCAGACAAAAATCTCCGAGAGGATTGATGATGAAGCCCGGGGTTGACCCAGAAAAAAAAAGGTAGCCAGCATTTTTGAAATTAAGGCGAAGACGCCGGGGAGAAAAATGTCCCGAGTGTACCCAGATTTAGTGAAAAACTGTTTTAAAAAATCGGGGAGGAAAGTTAGACAAGGATTTGGTAATTATGCTCGACAGAGTAAAATTGATGCTACGAACTTTCCCCTAATTCATCACGTACGGAATAATTAAACGAGAAAAAAATCAGTGAAAAATCATTCTCGAACAAAATGGCCAGGTTCAATGATCCAATTGTCCGTCTTATTGACTGTGCCAGGCAAACTGCTGCTGAAAGCAACCATTTTTTGGAAAGCAATTCATAAAAAAAAATACGAGTGCAGCAGCGAGTAATCCCGAAACCGAACTTTCGGAAATTAGGTTAGAAAAAAGTTAGAACTAAGTGCTGACTTCGTGGGTCTTTTAGAAATTCAAACCACATTGCGATTTTCATAAATTAAACAACCGGAATAGATAAGAGACAAATTCCGTATCTCAACATTTCATATCATCAACATTCTGGTCATTCGAAGGGATATTAATTCAAAATGTTTTCTTTAAACCTTCGCTGATTAATTAGCAACCATTTCGGAAAAAAACATCTTTCGCGAATTGAAATGCTTCCTCTCTAAGACTTCAAGTCAACAGTACGAAAATAGTTTTTAAAAAGTATTCACTAGAAAAAAATTCAAGCTCCCATGGAATTACAGTATCTATCATCGTCTCATCTTTCAGCCTGGCTCAGGGAAAATATAGAACTTTTCTTATCTCGTAGCAATGTATGTTTACGAATACGTATTTGCCCTGGATTCCTTGACTTGAAAAGAAAACTATGCGTTTATACACAAGTTTTGATGAAAAGACGCGGCAAAACCGGATAAACATGTCTTGCGAAGAATTCCAAGAGAATTCCAAGCCGTTCGCATTTTTTTCGCATAGATGTTTTACGTACATGACCTAATCTTTTTATTTTAATATTTCAACGAGGAAAAAAAGCTGATATTCAAAGCTTAATTTTCAAATCCGTCACATTGATAACGTTTAAATCAACTCTGATTGATTTCCGGATTCTATTCTGGGCGTGAAAGTGCTGCGCCGATTTCCACGGCGCGCGCTTCGCCGTCGCAAGTTCGAAACCGGACCTTTTTTCCTGCATTTTCTTCCCCGGAAATCAAAGGATTTGCGCATTTTCTTACTGCACAGTTGCAATAGGAGACATTTCTCAATACTGTATTTCAATCCATTCTAAACGGTTTTTTTCGTGAAGAATCGAATAATGAACAACTGTATCTTGAACGCCCACAGGCATTTCCCAACAATCAGTACCATTCGCCCGTGGAAACTTTTTGACGACGTTGTGGATGATCGGATTTTTCAGTTGAAGGGGGAAAATAATATTTTAAAAATTCAAACGCGGACACTTAAAATCAGTATTTCGACTACTGTATTATTTTTTGTCATAGACGCCAATTTTTTTTTTATCATCAAACTGCGCTTTCCCAATAATCAAATCTATTTTTGACTGTAACTTCAGTCGATTTCCATCTTGTTGATTCAAGAGTTAAAAAAACAGTTTTGAATGATCATGAAACATTTTAAAAAATCACTTTCGAATAAATTTGGAAAATAAAAAACGAAAACTCTGAATTTTCGTGGGCTTTTTTTTCCTTAACTATTCGTTCATAATTCAAGGGTAAACGTTGGCTTTTTTCTTGTTACCTTCAAAGCCAACATGAAAGTGGGTTGTTCTGTTCTCCGGATTCATACATGAGGATAATTTTCTTTCGGATTAACTCGAGCAGAACTTAATTTTCGGCTTTTGGAGAATACGCATCAAAATCCAGATGATGATTTTCTGACGTGAGCCAAAGATGAATTACTGTACCTCAAAACGGGCGAAAAAAAATTGTTTGAACTCGTTTTACTCACTCAACGCGTTCCGCTCCATCGACGACTTTGAGAATGAAGTAGAAGGAAAATACTGTAAACCGCGAGTTCGCCAGAGTTTATGACCCGAGAAGAGCACTGAACGTGTGTTCTTTTTAAACAATTTTCTCTCCCAGTGCAAACAGAAATTAAAGATTGGTCCCAACAAAAAAAGATGGGGCGAATACATTTTTCCAACTTCCGAGACGTGGTCACATTACATTCATAGATACTTTACAATTCTGCAAGTTGATCCTCGCAATGAGGTCAAACTTACAGGAAAGACGAAAGGCACTTGAATGAGTTAACACTTCGAAACCGCAGTATTTTCAATGCATCTTGGACTGATGGTACATACGTACAGTATTTGCGTTTTTCCTTCTGACGCAGAAGATAAACATTTACCACGAAACAAATAAATTTAACCATTCAAAGCACGGACTTTTCTGAAACCCATCGACTGTTGAGAACTTTTTACGAGCGAGAAGTCCATTAATGATCTTTTCGCATCTTTAGGGATACTGTGATGTGCTTGGTGTGAAAAAGCAGACGACCCATTTGAAAATCTCCTAAAATGTTTCAAACTGTCCCGTAAAACGAATGCTTTGGATTTGAGCTGGAGTACTTACGCAGTGAAGATACTTTACGTTTTTTTGAAAATACATCTGAAAATTCTCACGACTTTTTCGACAAATAAATTATAGCGTGAAGGCAGAGTGGAGCTTTTCCGCCTGAGTTCATTCCGATCTCCTAAAATAATTACAGTACATTTCTTCCTTTCCATTTTTCCGGAATTGAACATTCAGAAATGAACAATAACTGATTTTTCTTTTTCAAATACGAGCATTATGATCGTTTTCCAGATTATGATCGTTTTCGAAATATCCAAGCAGACCGCTTTGAAACTTTTGAAATCTCTTGAAATGTTTCAAGCTGTAGCGTGAAACGAATGCATTGGATTTGAACTAGAGTACTTCCGTTGTGAGGATACGTTACGTTTGTTTGAAAATGCATCTGAAAATCGTTCCAATTTTTCCGACAAAAGGCGGCACGAAAATTAAATTATAGAGTGAAGGCAGAATGGAGCTTTTCCGTCTGAATGCATTCCGGTCTCCTAAAATAACTACATTTCTTGCTTTTCATTTTTCGTGAATTGAAAATTCAGAAATGAAAAAGAGCTGATTTTTTCTTTTCAAATACGAGCATTATAATAGTTTTCGAACCAATGCTGTTCCAAACGATTGACCACTGCAGTGCAGTACTATGTGTTGGATATTTATTACAGATGCTCCAGCTTGCTTATACTAATGTGTCTTATACAGTATATACGGTATATATATATATATATATTTTTTTTTTTTGCGGCAATAATAAGGCTTACTTCAATGACCTTTCAGAAGAAACATCCAATCAGAAAAAAAGAACAAAGAATCAGAAAAAATGCTTTGTATACTGTGCAGTACTGTATATTATAAGCCGAATATAATATAATAAAATTATATATAATATAATAAAATATAATATAATATAAAATTATATATACAGTCTACGTCAATATGTCAAATTCATCAATTTGCTTCCCGAATTTTTCATTGAAACTTGTGCGTTTATCCCGTTGCGAACGGAAATTTGATTGGCGCTTACTAACTCTTTCATATAAAATTACAGTACAGGGAAGTTATCGCAGAATAACAATTACAATGTACAGTACAGGTAATTCGATCGTTGAACTTAATCGGTTCTAGCGGAAAGTCAATCGTCCGAAAAGTCCATCAAGCGAGCGTTGTACCGTTTTCTTTTCATTTTAAAATTGTTATTTTCTATCGTCCTTTCCGAAACAGTCCCTCCACTAAGTGAAGTGAATCTAGAAGTACAACATATTTATTAGAATATCGGTTCTTGTTCCTTCGAATATTTTATTTATGAAAAGACAGGCAACCCTCTTCAAGACAAAGTCAGAAGGGACACACCAGAAATTTAACTTGTGGATGAAACCAGCATTTTTCCAAGGGAAAAACAAGAAGGTAAAATTCGTGGTATTCAAAGTTTTAAACTGCTGGAGATCACAGGATGCTGAACTTCGAGTGAAGGGTACATTTGCCCAATTAGTCGCTCACTTACTTCTGATAGGCATGAATCTGCATTTTTATCAGTTCTTTTCCGTCCTGGGGTTCCCCGAATAATATCACAAAGCTTCAAGAAATTCTATGAAGGTCTGAGAAGGAAAGTATTTGAGTCAGGCAGGCCCATATGAAATTGTTCTTTAGGGAATTCGGACAGGGACTGAATACAAATTCAAAATTGGGAGGTTTTTTTTTCATTCCGGGAGGTTTGAGTTAGATCACCAAGTAGGTATATTTTAAACGTACAATATTATAAAATAGCAGCTGCAGACACAACAGAAACAAGGAATGCTCATTCTCATCAATACTTTTGAAAATTGTTTGTCCCCAAATAAAATTGACGCTACAGGGTCTTATTCCACATTAACTTCGGTCATTTTTAAGACGAGCAATTTTCATTCAGTATATTTTGCAAAGGATGGGTCAAATAATCAGGACTACTCATGTATTTTTTCCGAATGTATGTTTCGGATCACCAGCAGATTATTATCATTTTCATAATTTTCAACCCTCGAAGCATAATCTTCTCGAACAGAAAGCCGCGACAGTTCCGAAGGAATTAGTTATCATAAGTTTCGCATTTTGGAAAACTTAGGGGACAGTCATTCGCCGTTCCGCTCAGCGTACCCTGAAACTGGGTGACGACAAAAAAAGGCCAGGAGGCGAAGACATCGTCGCTTTGTGCAATGATCCGTCAACGTCGCCTCATGAATGCGAAAAAATATATCCAGTACTCAGGGGTTCACAACAGTGAAATGCAAATACTGTAATTAATTTCTATTGAAATTTCTGAAAGTTTCTTCCGCCGCATAAAATCGCAACTCTTTTTGTTGTCAGACGCCCACGAGGCATTTATGCAATATCACGAAGATCGTCGCCCGTGAACACGGAAAAAAGCTCTCAAAGAAGTTCTCAACAACGTACCGAAGTTAATTTTTAACAACGTTGTTGTGCAGTTTTTAAATGCACAGTAGGTAATTTGTTCCAAACATTTCTGCCAGAAAGCAGTTTTGAACAAGAAACGTGCTAAAATAAATGAACAAAAAAACATGCTGAATGCCTTGCAGTGGTTTTCGCAACTAGAGGAAAACTTCGGCTTATATTTTTCAAATTTTCATTTCAAAATTGCTGGCTTCGTCACGATGCATTTTCAGTACAGTGACTCAAATAATGGACGAGTGGATAGTTTTTTTTTCGAGAGACATCCCCTACCACAAAGTTTTCCTTCGGATCGTGGAGCTGCTTCGGATTATGTACTGCTTCAGAAGTAATCGTTTCTTGAAGATTCGAAATTGGAATCAGGAATGCAGCCGTCATATCCACCATATTTAGAAGCTGGTAAAATTTCTTCACGTTTTTGTTACACTACACTGACCTAACCTGAGCCTAGAACGTCTATGGGAGTTTTTGCTGTTATTCAATGATATTAAGAGTTCGAAATCTACTCGTCATGCTTTCATATCAATTTAAGAATTCATGAGAGCAAACGGATTATCCATTTGATATAGCTTTAAATTACCAATTTTTTTGGGGCTTGCAGCCAATTATTCATACAGTATAATGCAGCTATACATTATCTCGTTGATGAACTTCGTGGTTAATGAACCCCCAACTTGAATGAACTAAGTCCATTAACCAAGGTACCACTGTAGTCAATTACGACCTGTCGTAATTTACAATTGCATGAAACGCGCCATTGTTTATAAAACGGAATATGCCTTAACCTGGGGCGGCCGGATTCAGGCAATGATGCTGCAGCATAAGGTCCACGAGGCAAATAAGCTCACACAGAAAAATTGAAAAAAAAATTTTATAAGCTGGGACATTCCACGTTAAAAATTCCCAAGCTGAGGAATTTCATATATTCAGAACTAAATTCCAGAAAACCCTGCAAAACCAAGAGAAAAAGCTTTCATCATTAAAAAGAATACCACTCATCAATAAATCGATTCCAGTGCACTACCCATAAAATCGGTTGAAGAGGAAACGATATCAAGGACATAACATTGGTTCACACCACATAATTATTCCTGCATCAATCCGGAGAACTTGATTGCATCGAAATCAAGGTCTATGGAAACAGGAAGACGTGCCAACCAATCGATTGAAAAACCAATGGAAGATTTCATGCCTCAGAAACCCCACGGTTAGATGGATGAATTTTTCAATACCGTCAAAAGCCTTCAGTAGCTTAGAAAATCTTTCGGGAATGATTTTTAGGTGTCTAAAAAATTATGATTTAATTTAATTTTGGAGAACCAATGATTTGTGGGCAAATGTGATTTAAAAAATTCATATTATTCAACTCATTCCCTGATGTATGCCCCATTTGACATTGATGTGTTAGGTTCCATACATTTCAGTGCTGTTTTTTTTTTGCCGGGGAAATGCTTTGTTGACACCCCCCCCCCCCCCCCCCCCCCCCCCACCACATAAATTTAATTAAAAAAAATCTGAAATCCACATATTTTTGAACATGAAATCAAGTCAAAAACCTGTTTTCGAAGACATTTTCATCTGACTTAAAGCATTGAAGCTGCACTGCATGATTTCTGGGGCAAAATTGAGATGAAAAATTATTTTACAGTGTTTTTTCTCTCTCTAATTGAACTTCGAATTCAAAGACGTAATTTTTAAAATCTGCGATCCACACTTTTGAAACTGAAATCAAATCAAAAACCTGTTTTCAAATGACATTTCATCAGACATCTTATCTCATGACCATGCTGTAAAATCTGCAGAACTGAGATTTTTTAAAAACAAAATTACGCTGAGAACCATCATTTTGCAACAAAATTCGAATTATAATAAGCCATTAGAGCTTTTATTCACATCAATGTTTTATAAACACAATTCTCTTTCTTCATGGATGATTAAACGATGAACAAATTTTTTTAAATACCTGAATCGACACACTTGCCCCAGATTCCAGAATGAAGAGATTCATTCAGAACTGTAGTTATCGCATGCAATTTTAAAACTGATTAAAATTTGTTGCGTTTTTCTGTGCGTTGAAAATCATGCACACATTTTTCATACTAAAAATAAAGTTTTTAACCCAAGAATCCACGTTTTAAAGTAAAAATGAAATTTTATTGAATGCTGAAACTAGGCTGAGGTTCTTTGACGTCACGGTACGAAGCAATTTTTTTCTAACAAATACAAATCTTTTCCTCGAAATATTGCTGTAAATTCCTGAATTACTTTGCGTGATGATGAAACTTTCGATATTTGCACACGTACCTGAACTGGGCGTCGCAAATATTGGCGAAGCAATCTTTCTCGGTCTCATCCCACCTATCATATTGGAGGGGATGATAATCGTCACACAGATTCTCTTTCTTTTGTCAAGGTTTATAAAATTGTATGAACCTGTGTCTGAGCTGGGATTGCCACAGAAACGCAGTGACGGATTCAACCTTAGCCTGGATCATTTTGTTGACAATGTCTCTGGCATGAACATCGATGGTGCAAATGGTTTTGATCTTCTCGCGATCCAGTTTCTTGAGCTCCCCGAGAAGCAGTTGGATCAAGGAGTTCAGCTGGTTCACCTACAGCATTCGCAATCACGAACATGTCAGTTCTCTCGTATGTTCAAAACGTCCTCAAATTTTTTCAGTGTCTTGAAAAATGAAATTAAAAAAAGATACGCACGTGCTTTTTGTAGTAGTCTTTCATAGCGTTGTCATAGCCCTCTTCGAGCTTCATGAAAGCTGCTGACACTTCTGCAGTCCACCAAATCTGAGTCCCTGTCAAGGCGACTTGAGCAGGGAAGTCAAAGACCCATAATTCACGAGGACGTTCGTCGTAAGCGTGGACTGCTTTGCCCAGAGTCCACCTCACTGTCGCTCTCATTGTCTCCAGCAAACGATTCAGCCAAACTTCGATCTGTTATTCAATATTTTATGCATTTTTCACTCGAAAATCTCATCCAATTTTGCCGAGGCGTTGGCAGCGAAGGGGGTACCGTATTCTAGAAACAATTGAATGATCGAATACCGAAAAATCGTAGGTACTTGCGCATAAAAAGCGGGGACCTTTTTACAGAATAAGCTTTTGATTTAGCAATTTTACTGCATGAAAAAATGAATAGGATTTTTTTTTACCGAGTATATGTGCAATTTGAAAATTTCAGGAACGAATAGAAAAGCGAGCAGAACTCACAGGGCCTGTACACTCACAAGGAGTGCTAAATTTCACGTATTCGCCTTCTTTTGAATACATGGCCACAGCAGTTTTGTCAAAATTACCCTCACTGTCTTTCCCGAATTCCAGTTTGGCGACTGAATCAAACATCTTGGACAAGTGTCTGAAAAAGAAAGAGACAGCATATGTTGAAATAAGAGCATAACCATTTGAATGGCCCTTTCAAAGTCACTTCCTATTTTCCAGCCTTGAACGTCCAAGAAGCAATTTTAATATCCATTTAAATTAGGTAAATATATGACGGAATGAGGATTAATTCACGAATTATATTCAACCTACACCTTTCTTTCTGTAATTAAAATTTAGAACCTCATCAAACAACATCAGTGTTTCTATCTTAATAAAAGGAGATGTTTTAATCTTAAATGTGAAAGCTAGTCAAATGTAAAAATCCCATTTAGTGAAGAGAAAAATATAAGTTTAATGCCACACGTAGATTAACAGAGTTACAATTTCTCTTACTTTTGGGCAATATGTGGCTGGTTTCCGTTTGACAAAATATCCAGGAGATCCGTTTGCGACAAGAAATAAAATCTCGGGAACACAAGTCGTTTAGTTTCCAGGTATTCCTGCAAAGCTTTTTCGCAAATTGCCAACATGGACTTGATTTTGGCGAGTTCCTCGGTAATCCCGGCCTGATTCGTGGCCTCCACAATGTTCAGCGTCGTTTTCATCAGCTCCAGCATAGACTTTGATTTAAAAAAAGAAATAAAAATGCAATCGTGGATTATATGTATACGGTTTGGAATGAAAGTGCATATATCACACCTTGAAGCTAAAGTCGATTTCGTCGAACCGTTGGGTATCGTCTGGCAATTGGGTTCGAATGTCCTCGGACCCGATGAAAATCGACTCCAAGTGGCTCCAGTTTCGCTGCACTTCGAACCACGTTGTCAGAACCTGATCCGTCGTCGAGAGTTTGTTCTGCCACGATGAGATCTCTTTGAGGAAGAAGTCAATATACTTGGACGTCATCAGGTTCTGTAGTTGTACCTATTCTCATTTTTTTGTTAAAAAGAATACGTGGAAAATACAAGAAAAAGAAGGTTAAAAGGCAGTATTGTACTAAGCATGTAACATCAACTCAATCACGAACTTCTGAGGCTCAGGAAAAGTAGATTTATATCTGCTCTATATGATGGGATGACAAACTCAGGTTTTCGGAAAGTTTTTCCTTGTTTTCGGGTTATTTTCTTTTTCTTTCTACTTCCCTTAAATTGATGGGAGCTGACGACGTGGGGTTAGTTTCGGAGGTTTTTTTTATATTTAAAAAGATATCTCTTCACAATGTCTCTTCTCTTCACAAGATTTGGTTTCTGGATAAAATTCTTCAAGAGGAATTGCATTCTTTCAAGCATATCTTAGATAATATTCAGCCGTATCTTATTCAAGAATTGAATTATTCAGGTTTGAATAGGATGAAGAAATATGTAACTGTGCTTTGGATGATCAACACTCGAAAACAAATTAGTTGTGCTGATGTGATGTGAGAAGAATACGAGAGGAAATTGAATTTTTGCTGACGGACTACTCAGATTAAAAAAAACCAATAAAAGAAGGAATTCTTGTGCGTGGTCGTCAGCCGAAATTCGTGCCGAAGAATGAGAAGAAGAAATACTTTTTTTTTTTCCAACAGTTGTACTCGACTTTCATGAATAACGAAAAATGTTCTTCCATTCAGAGCGAAATTGAAGTTTTAAAATTAACTTGAGGAATCTCACCGAGGATTCCCGGCCCCAGTCCCGGGCTGAGTCCGTGTTTCATTTTCAAACTTCAAATCTTTCTACAAATCTCTTCTAATTTGTTGTGGCGACCTTTGTCCCCAACAGTCGTCAGCCGAAATTCGTGCCGAAGAATGAGAAGAAGAAATACTTTTTTTTTTTCCAACAGTTGTACTCGACTTTCATGAATAACGAAAAATGTTCTTCCATTCAGAGCGAAATTGAAGTTTTAAAATATGAATCGGTAAAAAGGCCTTTCAGCATACATAATTCATCAGATTTTTACAATGAAAATGAGAGAAATTTTGTTTGTTGCCCTCAGCAGAAACTCGAGCGGAAGAATGAGAAGAATAAATCAGCTTTTTTAAGCAGTTATATACTCTCGCCTTCGACGGATGACTCGGACTTTTCTTTAATTCAGGGCGAAACAAATTGATTTTAAATGAGGGAATTATTTTGAGAGAAAAATAATGAGGAGAAGAAATACCCTTCTTTGTCCAGCAGTTTTACTCGCTTGCTTTCGACGAATAACTCGGAATCATTTTCAATTCAGAGCAAAATTAAAGTTGAAAAAATAAAAAAGGAAGAATACACGTTGAACATAACTTATAATATTTTTTACAATGAAAAGGAGGGAAATTTGTGCGTGGCTTTCAGTATAAATTCGAGAGGAAAGACGAGGAGAACGAGTACTCTTTTTTTTTATCCAGCAGTTGAGCTTGCATTCCATGAATAACTCAGAATCCTCTTCAATTCAGGGTGAACTTAAAGTTTAAAAAATGATCAGGGAAAAAGACACTTCAAACATAATTTTTCAGATTTTTTACAACGAAAACGAGGGGACTTTTTTGTGGCCCTTAGCAGAATTTCTGGATGAAGAATCAGAGGAAATAGCTTTGCTTATTTAGCAGTTTTACTCGCCTTCGATGAATAAGCCAAAATCCTCCTCACATCAGGGCGTAATAAAAATTTGAAAAAAATGTGCTCATGCAGGAAAAAAAAACACTTGAAAAATAATTTATCCATTTTTCAGGATGACATTTAGGGAATTTTTGTGCATGACCCTCATGGAGAAATTCGATATAGAATAAATGAGAAGTAAGAAATAAGCGAACTTGGTTCTCTTCCAGGGTCTCAATGGCCTCGTCGCTGATCTTGAGCAGCTGCAACTTGGTCCTGGGATGGTCCTCGAGTTGGAACTGAAGCTCTGTCCAGATCGAATTGAGGTCCTTGAGTGTCTTCTCCATGCTCATCTCTTTGCTGGCCTTGTCCACGATGTTCTTCACTTCTTCCTCGTGTTTGTGCAGCTCTAGGGCCAACAAGTCCGCCAGTGTCGTGTCCGAGTCCATTATGAAGTGTTCCTGTCATTTACAGTACATGATCCCCATCAGGGTTCATTCCGATTATTTTTATTTTACTAAAGCACAAATTTCGTTCTTGGTCTCACCTGGAAGTTCTTCCTCACGAAGGAACGACGCTAAGGATGGAACGAAGAAAACAAGTTTTTATAAAAAAAAAACACTGCTAATTTTCTCCGCACAAAAAAGGTAATTATTCTTGAAGTTAAAACCTCATTTTCCAATTATTCTGATTTATTGTTTAATTCAGAACTCGCCAAAATCGAAAAGCGAATTCTGGAAAAGCTGTGCCGAAATACAATCCACTAAAGCCTCTTTGATGAAGCCATTGGGGCCAATAAAATACAGTAGCTTTGTTATGAAGAGAAGTTTTTTATACGCGATTACAGATATCATTGCAGCTATTGGACAGGATCCTAGAAACGGTTTCGTTGTAATCGATTCTTCATTAAATCGTTGTAAGACATTCTACTGTTTATATCTGGAAACGATAGAAATCATTTGTTTCACCAAAATTGATCCCTCGAATATATTTTGTCCGATGGAAATCAGACCCAAAGAGCGGAGCAAATTTCATAAAAATTTTTAGATTGTTATCCGCCTGGGATGAATATTTAACTTCAATTTTGTCTCGGACTTTAGTACAGAATTTTTTCATTTGACACGCTTCCAAATTTTACATGGAAACACCACCTTTCGTGAAATAAGGGCTGCTTTTTCACCTGGTCCTAAACTTTAAAAACAGAGGAAAGCTGGAGAAATTTCTCGCGAATTCAAAATTTACTTTTGCTTCAAATTTGGCCGGAAAATTTAAAAATGTTAGAATTTTCTTCAAGTGAAAGTAACTACGGGAGAAAAAAAGTTCTCCCATATATTCTCGCCATGAAGAACCATATGTTTTAATTGAAGAGAGTCACATAGCTTCAATCAATCAAAAATGCATTGCTCATTGGAATTAATGCACTTATTTTGGATAATTCGATGATTCACATTTCAGCATGAGAGTCTAAGGGATCCCCAATTTAAAAATCAAATTTCGTGCGTCACATATGAAAAAATTCTTCATTTGAGAAAAATACGACTGTACATCTTTGATTTTCAAATAAAAATCCGCAATATCTCACGTTTGTCGTAGTCATGAGTTGCTGCCAATGACGAAGTCGAATGGCAGGATTTTGAAGCGCAAAAACTGCTCGCAAAGCAGTTTGAATATTCCTCAAAGTCTTTTCGAGTTCTCTCCAAACTTCCCAATCTCGCATTCCTTTGTCAAGGCCTGAAAGCCGGAAATGTTATAATTCAAGAACTGGTTTCAAGCACGAAAAACAACAACAAAAACTTGTCGATTTTGCGGTCGAAACGAACCTAGGATGTCTTTGGAAAACTTTTTGCATTCGGTGTCCAGCAATTCGCAGTTGATGTCACCCCATTGAGTGTGTTTCCATGCTTCGACGGTTGCTAATAGCTGTACTTACATCAGGGTTTCAACGACTTTTAATACTGGTAAGCACTAAACTTGTAACCTTAATAGCTGCGTTTTCTTGACATAAAACGTTTCTTCACCTCCCTTAGCCTTCTTTAAGAAACTTCATTTTCACCTTCAGCATCTTGAGATCTTTTCTGCATTGACGCATATGTTTAAATTCGGGAACAGTGACTTCAAACAGACCAGCAGATTCATGCAAACTTTGCATTTCCCCTTCCAGATGACAAACTTCTTGATGGGCTTGGTCCAAAATTTCGTAAGGATATTCGCAAATGAACCTGGATTGAAAAAAGCAGACCATTATGTTATTGAATAATGAGTAATTCATCGAAAAACTATTTTTTGGAGCTATAGATACTATATATGACTGAACTTTTTCAGCGCAAAGAACTTTCTAAGGGACTTAAAGCAAACGAAAAGAAGCTTACGTGACTAAAACACTGCTTACAATAAGTCGAGCACCGAGACGTCTCTACGGTGAACAACGTTCTTGGTTTGAGCCATTCTTTTCAATGTGTTCCATCGCTCAGGAAGTTCCTAGAAATATTAAAATGAATTACAGTATTTCAATTTTCATAAAATTTAACGTTGCTATTCATTCATTAGTTTCAATGCCTTCCCCCAACATTCGAAAAGAAGGAAGAAATTCAATTGCCCTGCCTATCATGCGATTATTTTTTACTGAAGATTTTCCAAAGATGTTTAATCGTTGGATCTCGTTTGAATTCGGCTCAAAGAGGTGAAGCGTCCGAGCGGATACTGTAATTGTGCTCCCAAACTAGACTAGCGACATCTATGAATGAAAATATATTTTAAGCCATGGTTAAAGTTGCATACGCAAAAACTAGAGGACGGAAGAAAGACATTGAAAGTACTGCACTGTCCTGTATACTCATCATGTGCTCAAGACTCCTTACCTGGAACTGAAGATGAACTTCTTCTGGCAAGTCTTCATCGTAATTCTTCAGTAATTCCATGGAATGCAAAAGAGGTTCAAACATGGCATCTGTGGCATCTTCTCGGTCCCGAACCCTCATCAAATGGGACATGATTCTGACGAGGGCTTCGTAGTCACCCTCTTCGGGGTCCCCACTCAAACCCTCCGTCGCCACATTTATAAACTCGTCCAACTGACCCAACCTTTGTTTCCCAAAAAAAGAACAATCAATGGCATGTAAATTAAATAAGGTGGTTACAATGTTTACCCCTCAGTGACAGAGGAAATGAGGTATTGCTTGAACATGAAGCTCCATTTCCGGATACAACTCAACAGACTCTGACGAAAGGGCTTCAAATTCACGTTGAACCATGAGTGGAAAATTACTTGGATCTCAATCTTTTCCGCTTCTTGATGCATGTGCTCGAACCGATCAATCTGAAGAAGAAGAAAATTTCAGCCCGGAACTTTAGTTTATTTTGAATGAAGTAAAAATTTATTTTTTTACCTGCTTCCTAAACTGTTTCAGATCAGGTTGATTTGCAAATTGGTGCGATTTTGAGGCGTCCATGACGATATTGTGATTCGCATGCCCCGATTCTTCCTCTTGTGCTGTCTCTTGACTCAGGAAATCTTTCAAATAATCCTCACTAATAAATTGCAGAAACAAGCCACGTATATTGACGATAAATATTTTTAAATTCTCATGAAAAATAATGTTCAGTTACCGGTCGTCAGTCCACAAATATGAGAATGAATCGAAGCCCTGTCGGTATTTGTTGGCGAGTTTCATCACGGCTTTCACGCGGTTCAACATTTCTTCAGCCATGAAGCAAAGGTCAGGATATTTTTCAGGATCTTTCATATCATCCTATTGATTTTCCGAAGAGAGAATAAATTTCAAATCCTCGAATAAATAAAATGTTGTATCATATTTATCTTTTGTGAGTTTGGTCGTCAATTGAATAAGTTGTTCACCAAATAATGAGGATGATCAACAGCTGATGAAACCCGCGGAATGAGTGTTGCCATATTGAATATGTCGTCCATAAGATTTTGAATCACTTCCAGAAAACAACCTGGAACTTCGGCTTCTAGTGAGGGTGTGAATTCCAAATCAGCCTCTGACAGATCGAGTCTGGCTTCGAATAACGGCGGTGGATTCAGTTGGATTTCCGTATGCTCCAAAAGGTAATAAAAGCTGGAAAATGACCATATGAAAACTTGGCCGAGTGAAATGAATGCCAAAATTTGACAAAACGTTTACCTGCATCGAATGGTTTCGACGAAACCGACCACTACAACTTCGTCAATATATTGTTCGTAGTTCAGCCATTCCCTCGATTTTGGATCTGCTCGGAAAAGTTTCTTTGATTCTGCCATAAGAGACGTAATTTTCTTTCCAGCTGCCTCCATTTCTTTGTATCTGCAGAAATTAAATTTTTGCGCGGAAAAAAATCCCATGTATCACGATTTTCAGTTGAATGTTACACTGAAAGAATTGGGCGTGAATTAAAACGGCACGTAGATAAATATCGCGTGTACAGTTGAATAAGAAAATCGCCGCAATTTAAAAAGAATCCAAGTACCAAACAGCACTAGCAAAAATTTGAAAATTGTTCTCGTTAATTCTGAAGGCTAAAATAATTTTAATGTCCAAGTTTGTCAGAACATTTTTTTACGAAGCTCTTTGGGCACTCCTCCAAAATATTGTTAGATCAATATCAAGAGTAGAAGAAGGCCTGTGTATCTCAAGAAATATCATGTTTGATTCCAACCCTACTTGAAAAAAAAGTGATGCCCGAATTTTAAAGCAAAAGAATATTCCGCATTGCCGTCGAAAAATGCATTTAGAAAAAAAAATTGTGTTACATTTTGAGGAAATCTTTCATCCATACCTTTTGTTAAGACGTTCTTGACGATCATCCAAACTCAATAAAGCGTCTTTTTTGCCATCTTTTCGTTGCCAAAGTGCAGATTTTGACCAGCCAATCATGATTGTCCTGATCGTTTTCGAGTTTTCCTTGCATTTACGGATCCGAGTCGCGAGTTCCGTGACGTCATGAAGCACATCGGATATGTAAGTGTCCAAATCTTTCAAAAACAAACAGTGCTTCGTAAAAGTCTTGAAAAAAAGGTTCAACACAAATTTGAAAATTGTATACCTGGAGATTCCCAGTTTAGTTCAGTCAAAGCTCGCTCGATCTTGGCGTCTATGCTGTCTATTTCGTTTTGGATGAGGGCAGCTTCTTCCGCTCGAGTCGATGACAAAACCTGAAAAAGTTTGCAAATGAATTCCTCAGATTTAGAGAATCGACGAATCAGTGACTTCGATTAAAATTTCCACTAGCCTTGTTATATTTCTCGGCGATGAAATCCAGCTTTTCTGTGTAGCGAATAAGGTTGTCATTTTCAGCGTAAAGTCGAGCTGCTACTTCAGGAATCCCCTCGATTCCCAAGGAATCCCGCAAGTATTTGACCTCTTTTAATGTGACCGTCAACTAGATTGAATATTTATTTACAGGGATTTTTGTATTTCTTTTAAAATTTTCATTTAGGTATTCCTCGTTTTCACCTCCGGAGCAAAATTGACGTGCAAATGCCGCGAGTTCGGATCTCGAATAACGAGACATTTTGCCAAATTTGCGACTGCTCCGTCGTTGACAGACATTTTCCACTTTTCAAATACTTCCGCTTCGTTCCTCGCCAGACGTCGTTCCAGTTCTGCGCATTTATGACGCGCCAAATTCGCTTGTTCTGTGTCTTTACATCTGAAACAAAAGTTCAGCAAATTCAGGCCCATTTCACACGGAGAAAAATATCCTTGAACTGATCAAAAGATATACTGTTTGAAGTGTGAACACTGGAAGGATAAAGTTACTCACTTGTGTTCAAGACAGTCCAAATTTTTTATGGGCATTACGAACTGATCCCGTAGTTCTCTGGTCCACTGTAAAGCACCTGCAGCAGTTGGCATATTTCTGTGCACTATTACAATATCTCCCCTCGAAATTCTTCTCAAATATGCATCCAAAGTGAGCTGAAATAAATTTTAAAATGCGCTTGACTTCCTTCGAAATTGTGGTGAGCGAGCTGGTCGGAAGATTTTTTTCAATATTGATGGATACGACAAATATATTTTAGAAGATTAAANTGCACTATTACAATATCTCCCCTCGAAATTCTTCTCAAATATGCATCCAAAGTGAGCTGAAATAAATTTTAAAATGCGCTTGACTTCCTTCGAAATTGTGGTGAGCGAGCTGGTCGGAAGATTTTTTTCAATATTGATGGATACGACAAATATATTTTAGAAGATTAAAATGACCGAGAAAAATCCGAATGCGCTAAATTCAATGTTTCTTTCGGGAGAGCATGACGAAGAATGTTTTAAGCGTCTAATATACCCTCAGGTTTCGCTTAAATTAGTTTTTTTTAGTCTAGAAACCTCGGAATGAAAGTAATTTCGAATATGGACTAAAAAGTCTTCGGAATTCTTCGCAAATATACATCCAAAGTGAGCTTAAATAAATCTTGAAAGTGTCTGACTTCCTTCGAAATTTTGATGAGCGAGCTAATCGGAAAATGTTTTTCCATTTTAATGGATGCGATAAGTATATTTTGGAATAACGAAATGACCTGAAAAAATCCAGATGCTCTGAATATAATGGTTCTTTCGGGAGAGCATGATAACGAATGTTTCAAGCGTCTAATATGGCTCAGGTTTTGCTTAAATTGATTTTTTTCAAGTCTAGAAACCTCGGAAAGAAAATAATTTCGAATATGCGCCATACTTTTGCAGCGTCCATCTCTCTGTTGACGATTTGTACAAGCACAGCATACCGACTTTCAAAGTCCTGTTTAATCACAGGTCTTTCCAGAAGGCCAGAAAACAAGTTAAGCATCTAAAAAAACCGAAAGTAAAAAATTAATTGAGCAAAATCTATGAAAATTTCTCCGAATTGAGTTTACTTTGAAGGCACTTTCGGATCCAGTGCAGTCATCGAAAGCCTGACACAGGATCATAGCCAATCTCAAATCGAGGTCGAGGATTCTCTCCTTGAAATTTTCGTAGTCTTCGAGGAACCCTGGGTCTTCTGGGTCCAAACAATCGTATGTTTTCCCTCCGAAAGTTGCGTATAGTTCTGAAAATTCCTTGAAAATGCCGATCACTTGACCACTGAGGACCCGACCTCGAATCCCTCCGATCTCGACTTTCTCCAACTTGTAGAACTCTTTGACTGTCACGAAGAATTTCTGCGATGAAAAGGGTTTAATTCAAAATTAAATGCGTTTTTTTCGAAAGTATGAAAGAGACTGGATTTTTGTGCCAACTTATATGGTTGCTGAAAATAAAAACCATGTAAGCAAATAACGAAAGGCTTGCTTTCAGAATTTTTCATCGTAACACATTCAATGGAGCGAATCCGACTCAAGAATTTCAATAAACACAAATATTCATTTCAAAATAATTTATTGACAAAACGTTTGTACACTTCCCAATGAAAACGAGGAACTCTCGATCAAATTAATAATTTTCTCATGTTCTTAAGATAAATTCATCAGATATAAAATCCGCGATTTTTTTTCGGTTCTCTGTGATGCTTTCTGACGATTCATTCTGAATATTATGAACGCAGAAATTTATTTCAAGATAGTTTTCTGAAAGAAAAAAAAAAACGTTTGAGCACTTCCCGAAGAACACGTGGAACCCGCGTTCAAATTTATCATTTTTTCACTTTCTTCGGATAAAATTCATCAAATTTAAAATCGAAGATTTTTTTCTGTTCTTTGTAATGCTTTCTTACGGTAGTCTGTGAATAAGCTATGAAAAAGAAGAATAATCAGCAATCAATAAATCCATCCTTACCTCAATCAGCTCTGCTCTTTCAGTGAATGCCATGAGTCGACCGAAAACCAGGTCAGTTTTGAAATCCCACTGCTTGGGAACACGACCTTCGAACAAAGCTGGAATAGAATTTTTCTGCTCCTCATAAGCAGCATTGAATGCTCTCAGAACTGAAAGACAAGTTCTGACTTTCTCCAGGCTTTCATCCACTTCCCCATGGAAAACTGACGATGGGTCCAAATACGTCTTCGCCTTCAATCAATGTCAATCCAACAAATATGAATGCCAAATTAACATCACCCAGTCCATGAATTTTCAGGCACAGGCAACTGTTTCTGTCCAATAAAATATCTTATAATTTGAAAACGTGACTTGCCTGAAAGATAATCAGATTGCAGATTTGTCGAATTAAAACCGTGATCCGCTTCGGGGAAGAATAGTGATTAGAGTGGACGAATGCTAATCCAACGGACAGCAACATCGGTTGCAATAAAGGCGTGATTTCCGGAAAATCCACCATGGTTATGTCATTCAGTTGCACTTGAAGTGGTTTCAGGTGAATAGAAATATCTTGCGCCTCCGATAAACCTGTTGTCAACGAACTATCAACTCATTTTCAAAATTACAT
>CAJPEX010000365.1:0-73503 GCA_905338405.1 Notodromas monacha
GAAATGGATGAAATTACCACACGAATGACTTCGACTTATTTATGTGAAACCTGGTGAATGACCAGGGAGAAAATGCTCACAACTAATAAAATAGGGCATAAAGATTCACATAAATAGGGCATGAAAAAGGCACAAATGGATCCCTAAAAAATGGCGGGTGCACATTAAAAATCTTCGAGCAGTGGCTGAAAAATATTGAAAGACTTGAGGAAAATGCTGAAGATGAATGATGATGAAAGAAAGAATGACGCGAGGGAAGAATAAAACCAATGTGATGCATGTATATAGTGAACGCATGCGTAGCAGCAGATTCATTTCTACGAATTGAGTACATTTCCAAAAAGTTTCATTCGAGCGAAAAAATTACGAAAAAAATGCAATAGAAAAATGTGGCTCAAATTCACAGGAGTTGAAATGAAGCACGAATATGCAACTATCTTGATTTGTCAATTTTTTTTTACATTTTTTCCGACTGCTGCGACAAATTTCCCCATTTTTTTCGCTGCGTTTTCATCAAAATATATTTTTTTACTAAGTAGCGAAATTTTTCCTCGACATATGCATTTCATTTATGATCTTTTATTTCCGTACCTTTTTCCATGCAACTGCTGCAAATTTTCCCCATTATTTTCTTCGCAGCATTTTCATAAAAAAATATTTTAATTTTGCAGCGGCATATTTTTAGACACGTAAATTACATGTATGATCTTAATTTCGTTGTTTTTGTCATTTTCCAACCTTCGCAAATTTTCCCCATTATTTTCTTTGCAGCATTTTCATGAAAAAATATTTTTATTTTGCAGCGGAATTGTTTCAGACACGTAAACTACATGTATGATCTTAATTTCTTTGTTTTTGTCATTTTCCAACCTTTGAAAATTTTCCCCATTATTTTCTTCGCAGTATTTTCATGAAAAAATATTTTTGTTTTGCATCGGCTTTTTTTTTTATACTTGCCAAGTACAAGTATGATCTTTGTTTCCTTGTTTTTGTAATTTTCCAAGTTTTGAAAATGCAGTTCCCATTATTTTCTTCGCAGCATTTTCTTCAAACATTTTATCTTAATTTTACAGTGGCCTTTTCTCTTGAGATATTATGTATACAGTAAACGTATGATTTTCTTCGTCTGTGGCACGTGAGTAAACCATTTCCTCGGCATGTTGTAAGGTGTGACAACATGTCCCAATGAATTTTTCTCTCGGAATCCCGTTTCGATTGCGTTCCATACCATGCGCCAAATTTGGGAGGTCATTGTGCGCTTCGACCTCGTGTACGTAGTTCATTTCCTGGAGCGTGCTTCGGAAATGCATCGAACATCTCCAAAACTCCATTTGTATTCAAAATATGAATCCGACCTCCGGGATGAGGCGAAAATACAACGTAGATACTTTCCTGGAAATTGTATCCTCTTATTTAGAAAATAAAAATAAAAATTTAAACATGACGGAGAATCCGAATATTATACACTGCATTTTGAGGGTCATGAATGGTGATTAATCACGGCGTAATCATTTAAGACAGGTTCGCTGCGTTGTGTCTACATATAGACCTGATCGTAACCACAAATAACTAAGCCGACTTAATTGATGAATAAATAATTTTTCGCGTTCGAAAATTCAAGAACAAAAGACAAACCATGGAGAAATGCCTTCACTTATTATTGTTTTCAAAAAGTATCTGCTGGTTATCATTTTTCAAACGTCAAGTCAGCAATCACAGTGAAAAAAATTTTCAAATTTATGAAATTTTCTGTCTGATGGGATTTTTGGCCTTAATAAACGAAGGGAAATAACATCATGTGAAACGACTTCTCATTCAATTTATTTTTCCTGGAAAACGTCCTTGATAAATTTGGAACGTGTCTCCTCAAATGTGATCTTGGTACTGTATTCGTGATAGGATTGAAATGAATTCACTCGCCTTGAAAGCTGAATTTTCCTCTCTGTTATAAAAAAAAAAAGTGTCGGACCTTGCACTTGACGATATTGGACTTGAAACTTCTCGCATTGACAACTTGAATCTTATTTTCTTTCTTTGGTTGATGATAATCTCGTGAAATATCACGTTAATGCGAAAAGATACAAGCCGGGGAATAAATGCATTGATCGGAAATATAATTATAATTTACGAAATGTCCCGCCCCACATGCAGAACCAGAAGAAATTTGTAAGCAAGGTTTTTTTTTGTGCAGAAGGCTACTAAAAAAATATGTATATATTTATATAGTGAGATCCCAAGATGCAGACCTAATTGGTGCATCAAGAGTGTCCCTAAGTAAAAATTGCACTAAGTAAAGTATCATTTTCCCTTGGACTTACATTACATAATTTTTAATTGGTGCTTTATGCACAAAATAATCACCATAATTCCATGAAAATAAAAATTGTCTCCCAATTTAAACTGATTCACTCAATATATTTCAACACAACATGGACATTTGGGGAATTGAACACTGATACCTCTGTATATGCAGTACATCAAAATGTTGGCATTCTTTCTAAAAAAAATAATATTTAAGTTAAAATGAGAGAAGAGAGTCCCTCTCTGCTGGAGGTAATTTTTTTTAATTAGCTAAATGGATGGTAAATTGGTGAGATAAATACCCAAGAACTTTTCTTACGTCAATTTTAGGCTCGGAAATATCTGTTTCTTGTAGTATGGCCTGAAATGTATTTGCAACGTTATCACAAATTGACTACATGTTGAGTCAGTGTCCTCATGTGAGGCCTTTTCTATTAATTTTTTTATGGGAAAATAAGTGTCCATCTGTTGAATTGTCTGCAGGTTGAGGTGTCCGCATGTGGGGGTCTCACTGTATAGAACATTTTGCAGATTACCTAACATGATATTACCAAGAAAACTCGTCAAGATTTCCATCAAAACATAGAGTTGGAGAAAATGCAGCTACGCGTGTTGCTGCTGCTGTCAGCTGTTTTCACAACAATCCTTTCCCTTTCTGAGCAATCAGAAGCCGCATGCTGTGCATTCGTTCTGGCATAGCAACTGACTATATATAGATCAAAATAAAATATCATGTAAAAATAATATTACGACGGGGAAAGAAAATCTACCTCTGCTTCTCTGCTCTGAACCAACAGAACAACAATGATGAATCGAGCGACTATATAGCAAACAAACGGGCAAACGAAACCGTTTGTTTCCCCACGCGCTTCGGTCAAGTTTCCTTTCATACTTCTCAAGAGTGCATTTCGTGTGGCTCTATATTTCCAAATTGTCCAATATTAAAAGGACATTGATTCAATTCCAAATTAACTCGTGTATCCATGGAACGATACCTTGTAAGCCACTTTCAGTCCTTTGGCCAGAATAGAAATGAACTAGGAAATTTGTTTGCTGAAATTGTTAAAGAATATGGCCACTCTAGCTATATATAGTAAAAATTATGCTGGCGTACTTCTTCGATGAGGAATATTTTAAAAATTGCATGGTTGAAAAAAATCAATCAGGAATCATTTTGACTCCACACACAATCCATGTTAACTCCGTTTCTCCGGACTGTAATGAAGCTTTCTTGTTAAAGCGTTTGAGAGCATATTCGAGGATTGTCTAAGAAGAAAGTTTAAGGAGGAATACTGTACATATAGGTTGATCGAAATAAATTCCTAATGTCTCCTCAGATTTATAACTTCGCAATTTTTTTATACGAAGTATCAGAGTCGCAACATATTTTAAAGCGTTTTATTAAACTTAAAGTCCATACCTGCGAAGGGTTTCAAAAAACGGAAATCAATAGGAAAATAACATTGTACAGCAGAAATACAACGAATTGTCATGAAATTACATTAAATGTTCTTCAATATTTTAAATGGATTATTGAAATCCCCTGTCTTCTTGGAATACCTTTGATGACCCTATTTTTAAAATCAAGAAGTATCAGAATTGCAATACGTGTTGGTTAAACTCCATCACCTGCAAGGGTTCAAAAATTTGTGAAAATTTAAAATCTTTTGATAATATTCCATATGTATTATAGTTCTTTAAAGCCAAAATTAGATTTTTATGAGTGTAATAATTTAGAAAATGCATGCGATTTGTTTATTGGTTATGAAATCAATTTGAATTGCTGTTTCACTTTCATAGAATAGTGGGGGAGTATTTTATGCATATTTATTGTACAGCTTCATGGGACTTATTTTTCAATTTCCAAACTAGGAATAAATGGAAGACCTGTTCCAGAACACTGACAAGTATTAAAATGAGGGGCAGTCTAAATTGATTTTTACACAAATAAAAGTATTATTGCATGATTTTAAATTCAGACTCACACACAAATCTCAGATTTTAATTTTTCAAGAACTAAGATGTATTATTAAAATAGAAAAATATAAATGTTAAACATTTATGATGTGGTGGAAAAGATTACCTTGCACTGAACTCCAACAGCCTTAAGCAGAATAAGAATGCATTGCAAACACCATTTCATAAATTGAATCCAAAAATGAATCCAAAAATACAATGCAATTCATGCTGGACAAAATATATGAATCCAGGCAACAAAATAATTAAAGACACTTTCCTATAAATATGCTGCAATTTTATTAAAATGATACTATACTTTTGAACATTTAAAAAATAAATTCCAGTTGTTGCCTTTTTGACGAGTTGTCGGGGTGCGAGAATTGTCAGGGAATTAAAAATTGCATATATCCCTTAAGTATAGAAAGTATAACTGCTGAAAAGTAAAGTGTGTTGAGGATCATTTGCTATAGAAATGGCGTTTCATTTTATTTATTTTTTCACCGGCGCTCACCTGTCCCAACGCTCAGTTAGGTTTGGAACCTTTGTTTTCTCTCCCTCCCTTTTCAAATATTTATATATATATACCGTAACATATAAATGTATACTTGCGTGTGTGTGTGTTTGCTGTTGGGAGTGCACATGCAGAGATCGCATTTTATGCGCCCGCGGCGCAGTTGTTGCCCGACACTCGATCCGAGCTGTGCACGCGTGTGCACAAGCCAAAATCTATATATTCTCAGACGCAGATCATTGTTTCGAATTTATATAGTCGGGAACCCGAACGGCGATTGTTTCAATTTTCGTATAAGAGGTCCAATGCTTCTTCTCTTATTCTTCTATACAGTAATTCAATTAATATATATTGTGGACGTTTCAGTGCTTTGAAAATAAGAAAAGAAAACCTCGATCGTCAGCGAATTCAGTAGACTGTATCAAACTGTTATGAGCGATTGCGGCCAGCAGCAAATTGAAATATAAATAATTTACGAAACGCATACAGCGTAAGTTCTAATCGGAAAATAGCGCGTTTCGAAATAAATCGACAAATCATTTGAGTGAGGCATCAAGGTGTCATCATCATCAAGGATCTCGTGCTACATGGTTGTTCGTGTTAATAATTTTTTTATTCATTTTTCACAAGCATATCCTGCTAAATAGACAAACGGTGCGTCTCCTCAATCATCGCAAGGTTCCTTTTTTTTTTTTAATGGTCTTAAACGACCGAAAATCGATTGACGTCTGCAGAAGTGCATGACCATTAATTTAAGGGAACATGTCGGTGCTTTACGCTCACAAAATGGCCCGTGGAGGCTATTTTGGAAGATTCTGGAAGCTGCTTTTTCTGTGAGTATTTTTCTTCAGCAGTATGATTCTGTATTTATACATGTGGACCATGTGGTAATAATAGTTGGAAACTAGAAAATAAATTGCTGTAGACTATACAGAAAGGGACTGTGGTGGAGTTATTGGGATTATATTACAACCTTACAAAAGTGTCCATCAAAAGTGTGGAAACTGCTGATTATCTGTATATGCAGTGAAGAATAAGCCCCTGATAGGTGCTCCAAAATAGGAAAACAGCAGCCGATCCTTGACCAAAATATCACTGCTTCAGGCATAGTTTTTTTTCTGAGCTAGGTTTCAAAGTGTCTCTATAAAAGCATATATGGATATGTGTTTCAGATGGATATCAGAAACTGTATTTGGTCAAACTTTTCAAAATTGTATGTTCCATTGGAGAACTGCATGTGTATGTTTCTTTACCCTCTGGATGGATCTCAAAATGGTTCTCTGATACAGTTCTCCCAGATACGCTTCACTTATTTGCTGTGCAACAAAATAATTATGTACTGAAAAAATGCAGGGAATAAAATCTGCAGGGAATAATAATTGACAATTATTCTTTGGGGGCCACAATATGACAGCCAACTTTTGTCTAATCAGCAATATTCTAGCTCCAGATGTTGTCCACACTTTTCAAAAATTTTATTTCATTTTTAAAAGCATTTTGAGGCTTGTTGTTTTTTGTGGATAAAAGTCATCCTACAATAAATGACCCACTCTTCAAACTATAGAACGCTTGAACATTCCTCTTCTTCAATGCTGTGTTTATAATTATACATGATATTATTTTTCGGATCCTCAGACTTCAACAGGGGGAAATTATAAATGAAGCAAGACATTTTCACGGAATTGTAATACTTGAAATTTTAAATCTCACAGCAGGAGATAAAGAATCAGACATTAACCCGAATAATTTTGGAATCGCGGGATTTTCGGAATCCTCGGACTCCGCGGGAAAATATTGTATTCAACATGGTAATGTCAATTAAATTGCCATTTTATCTGCGTAAATTGCACGCACAATCGTTTTGTGACAAAAGTGCCTGAAAATGTCTAAAGAGCTCTATATATATAGATGGCTCAATTCCGAAATTCAACATAAAAATTGGTGTGACGTAACTGATTTTTGGGCTAGGTTTTGTTTTCAGATGGATAAGTGATCAAATTAGCAAACTGTCTGTCTGTCACTAGACAATTTGTGAATCATCGCGGCTTTTTCCAATTGCAAATCATTGACAAACAACTAAAGCAAGAACACGAGGATGGCGAGAACGTTACATTTAAAAACGTTTTTTTTCGCGATAATTTTCTTGAAAAACTATCTCCAAGAAGTGATGATACCTCATCGTATGTTTGGTTGAGAATATATTCAGGGAATTGTCTGAATAACACTTAAACTTGAATAGAATTATAGACTATAGGTCGATTTTTCGATTGAAAAATATGGCATGCTCAGTAGAGGGAAAATAACTCCAAGGGTTGAGTGAAATTGGAAATATTCCCCAGCTATATACTGTACATCTGACCAGGACGAATGGGCATTTGCTTGCCCTGTCTGACCGATCAGTTGCTCTGAGGAGGTCACGGTTTAAACCGGGCTCGCAGCAACAACTAATGAAATGAGTTGCTGTCCTTGCCTCAGGGGATTTGACTCGACGACGAGGATCAAACCGCCAACTTAATTTACTGTATACGAACTTTCAGTTCCCGGCGTTTCTAATAAAACTAAAATTCTTACACAGAATATCGTTGTTATATTTAGTTCCATCAGCATATACCTGCATTACTACATACTGTATAAGAATAATTCTATTTTCGAGTTCTTTTCGGTTTTCCTTAAAATATGATTATTTTAGCGGCTCATGAACGCAAAGATAGCCGAAATTTCTTTCTATGTGATTCCAAAAATTTTATACGCTTTGGTCGGGCATATATATTACCTTGATTTTATGCATTATTTCAGACCTGATTCAACTATACCAGCATCAGCCACATTTCAATGAAAGAAACAAACACATCTTTCTTGCAGAATTTTTGTGGCACCAAAAATATAGACGTGAAAAGCAGGAATATACGAGGGTTCTAACAAAAGTTTTCGGAATATAAATTGAAATGGCGCACAATCGAGCTTTAAAAAAAATTATTCTTTAGGGAAAACCTATTCTTTGGCACACACAAAAATCAGCCCTGTTTAACAATTTTGTTGTTGAATTTTTTGGAAAATTCACTCTGCCAGAGTTTTCCTCTCAACTCAAAAGATGAGGCGCCAAGTAATGTGGCGGCTGTTGATGAAAATGGCAAATGGTGAAATTGTGCAAAACAGTAAAAACAAATTGTCAAACAGGGCTGATTTTTGTGTGTGCCAAAGAATAGGTTTTCCCTAAAGAATAATTTTTTTTAAAGCTCGATTGTGCGCCATTTCAATTTATATTCCGAAAACTTCTGTTAGAACCCTCGTAGAGCTGATTTAGACTATACAGAGCTGATTATTTTTATCAATCAATAAGGAAAATGTACATTTAAAAGATATTGTACATTTACTGTATGATTATTTTTATAACAAGAAGATTTACTCCGAAAGTTTGCTGTTTAATATGTTATCATTCAAAACACAAAACGCAGATGCTCATCGTGATTTGATGCAGCTTGTTTTATATAGCCACTCATACTTCCAATTTATTTGATGCTGCGGCTCATACGTATTTCTGTAAATTATTCGTTCATTTTTGCATACTGCACTATATTGAACAGACCAGATTGCCCAGTTCCACAGCTATATCAAGCGATATTTTTGAAAAGTTTGAAGCTGCATTAGTTTCGAGGTCTTATCTTCAAATATGTTTCATGAAAAGTCATGAAATTCTGATGTACCTGGATTTTGCACTGGTTCGGTATATTTTTCTGAAGAATTTTGATGCTGTTTTGAGATTTTTGCGCGGATAAGGAACAGCAAACGTGCGAGCGTTAAAGCATAATTCTAATTATATTTGGAGATCAATGAAATTTCCATTGTCATAAATATGCATATGCTCGTGAATTAATAAGGAACAGATTGCTGGGGATCCATTTTCTGTGTTTTTTCTCCCCATCAGATCGAGGGGTTTTATATTCAATGTCCATATTTTAAACAGAAAAATAATGCAGGCAACATTTGCAATACTGTACCACACTTATTTTGGTTAATGTGGAAAAGTTTGATTCCCTTTCATCTATTAGAAACTAAAATTACAATCAAGTATGGCCAGGCTAATGACTATACCTGCGTCGCATGCCAAATGCCATATCATGAAAAAAATAATATAGAAATGCCCCTTATTAAAATTTAATTCAAATCAGCAGCTATCGGTGAAAATCTGTTGAAAATCATACCTAAAATCATCGAGGATAATTATTAAATTCAGAGCAGCACCAAAAATCTACCCAAGCAGCAACATATAAGTTAAAATAATGATGCATTCATGACAATATAGAGAAATATGCCAGCCATATTTTTTCCTCTCATGTGTACACATCAGCAGTGTCCTCGCCTGTATACATAGATGCTGGTTAAATCGAGGCCAGACATAGTTGGATCAGTTCTGCTACGTATATATGCAGTATAGTTTCTCCTTTATTGAAAACCACCGCACGATCAGCGGAACAACCTCCGGCGCCGGCGCCACGGCGTCTGCTGAGGCGTCCGCGCATGACGTATGTACACAATATAAGGCTCATCACGTGCTCGACGCATGCGCGGCGTACGTATGTATATTCTCGTATATATTTATATACTGTACATATTGCATTATCTGTACAGTATATATAGTCTTTCCCATCGAATCGACCCCCCTGGGGTGTGCGACACACATCACACTCGCTCCAGCTTGCCGGTTTTCAGCAACACACGGGCTGCATGCAGAGACCAGTACAATTCCTTCTTTCTCTCCTGTGCTGTTTCCACGTGCAGTATATGCGAGGGTTCTAACAAAAGTTCTCGAAATGAAAATGAAAATGGCGTCTAATCGAGCTGAAAAGAATTATTCTTTAGGGCAAACATATTCTTTGGCACAAAAAAAAAATCAGCCCTGTTTGACAATTTTTTTAATGTTTTGCATAATTCACCCTGGCAGAGTTTTGCTATCCACTCAACAAATGAAGCGTCCTTCCTGCAGTTTTTTTTTTTTTTTTTTTTTTTTTAAAAAAAAAAAAAAAAAAAAAAAAAAACTGCAGGAAGGACGCCTCATTTGTTGAGTGGATAGCAAAACTCTGCCACGGTGAATTATGCAAAACATTAAAAAAATTGTCAAACAGGGCTGATTTTTGTTTGTGCCAAAGAATAGGTTTGCCCTAAAGAATAATTTTTTTCAGCTCGATTAGACGCCATTTTCATTTTCATTTCGAGAACTTTTGTTAGAACCCTCGTATATGCCCCGTGGCAACAATATAATAACCAATAACCCAAGGAATTAATTATCTTGAGTTACATTTTATGTAGCACCTCCTGTTCTGTGATCCACAGGGTCACCGAATACAGAACCATGAGAATATACAGTTGATGACGGCAATATAGACTCGCCCGTATGTGTGAGTCTTATACTCATGTTCTTCCGTTTTTAATCTGAACAATAAACGCGGAGAGACCCGCCAAGGCTTCCGATCTACGATGGGATAGCTCAAGCCTTTATTCTAGCACGAAGTGTATATTTTTTCATGACACACTTGGCTTATATCTTGGATGTCTCAGTCTTTTAATTGACACTAAATATACAAGCCACGTTTATGGAGGTTTCACAGCTATAGGAGGCACGCAAATCTCCTCTGAAAATGTATGATGCAGCAGGCCAGTGGGTTGCTGAATCTATCCAACAAATTTCAGGGGACCAAACAAATTCATTGTGGAGTATACTTTGTCGTATAAGAGAACCCCCATAACATGGGTATACCACGAACCCTGTGAGACCTGAGTACGATTATATTATACTGCACAGAGAAAATTGTCGGAGTAAATATTATCGTACAGAGAGTCTATCTGTTAACAGTTGAGTATCATTACAACGATTACCTCTCAGGGCTGTAAGGAGAAATTGTTACGAGAAATAATGTCTCTCATGAGGATCATAATCATTAATCTTTGTAAATACTCTAAATATATAGGACTGAAATTTTGCGAGAAACACGTACACAATTATTTCAAGGACTTCCACAATAACAGATATGTGAATTGCCATAATTTCCAATTCATTTTCAACAACTTCGGATATAATAAAGAAAATTAAAACATAAAATACAATGCTCATACATATTTCAGACCTTCCCTTTCTAAAATGTTCTCAAACTATACTGTATATATGCACTGATCTTAATGAAGTATTAGCTGACAAATACAGAAAATACACGTTGAAAATCATTTACTTATCAACAATGCAGATACATTTTGATCAGAGCTTTGTAGACTCTAAGCAATGCTAAATTTTCTCCGCATAAGATTAGCATTTAATTTTTTTTGAATATTTCAAATTATGCAGCACAAGTTGGTTTTTCACATGGGAAACTTAGAAAACATTCCTATAGCCCATGCTTATATAACCATGGCAAATATTTGTTATACACAGCATACTCTGCAGGTTTTAGCGGGAAATTGGTTTGTTACAGTTGAACCTCCCTAAGTCAAATACCTCCCTAGCTTGAATTTTTTTTCAAGTCCCTGTCTGGATTCCCTAAGAAACAATGCATTAAAAAACCTCCCTAACTTGAAGTATTTTTCTCTCAAACCTCTGAAAGTCAAATTTTCTGAGGCCTATTGGTTATTATTTCCTTGACATGTGAAAGAGAAAATCAATAAAACAGATGACTTTATGCATCTTAAAATGAAGTGAAAGACTATTTGAACAAATGAACCCCTGCCTCCAAGTTCAGCAAGCTGTAAACTCACTTAGAAGCAAGTTCAGGCCCTGAATATCCTCATCTACAATTTCCCACAATTTTTTACTTTTCCTCATAACAAAAATGTCTGTTTCTTTTGCTCAAAACCTCTCTCAGTCAAATTTTTTCCCTGGTCCCTAGAAATTAGACTTGAAGAGGTTCAGGTTGTATAACAAAATGTGTCTGCCATTTTCCCTAGTACGAAGAAAATGCTCTGGGACTAAAAAACTTTTTCATGAGATTTTTAATGGATTTACTCAATTTACTGTATTCTATGTGGACAACCTGGAAACAGAATACAGTACCCTGTACATAGATCAATGCTGCTGGTGATCCAATTATTACAAAAAGACTGATTTTGGCTATGCTGGGTCATTTAAGTTAAGCGTGAACAAAATTCTGCTGAAGTCGTTATACAACCCTCTCGGATCCGAGGAGTTTCAGTATTTTCAATTTCTTTGCAAATATAGAGAAGAGCCGCGTGCGGTCGTTGGCATCATTTGACCAAACATATAGGCAGCCGCGCACACAATCTATCAACACCTGCTGTGAGTTAGTCATCACTGCTGGTTTCAAATGCACAAAATGAAATTGAAATACGCACGAACGAAACGATAACAAGATCGACGCGCTTGAAAATACTTCCGCAGAAGGTGCCTCTGACAGGAAATCTCGTAGGCGCGGCGTTACAGGTGATCGATCCGCACATCTTGTCAAACGTATATATTTACAAGCTCACCGCCGTAGTCGCGTAAAATATACACGCCACGATATTTTGAATGCTGCAGACAATTCAAGTGGGCGAGGAGTTCCTTCTTAGTCGAAACACTATGATTGATATCTTCACTCAAAAAGTCTCTATATACGAGCACAGCATGTATAATTGAGCGCTTCGGAGAAATTTTCGGAACAAAATTGAAACGACGGTATACAATATTCGCAGTTTGCTCCACATTGAATGTCCAAAGATACCATTTACCGAAATTTAAAATTTTTTGAAAACTAAACCATTTTTGAGCAAATTAAAACTCATCTTACTTCGTTTGTTCAACTATAGCTCCTCAAACTGCTGGAAGCAGTATCATGGAAAATCGAAAGGCATTAAACTTCCATCTCAGCAGCCAGAATGCTGAAGTATTTCCCCAACCTTTTTGGACCCGCAGACTGACTGATTTCCAGGAAACTTAAAAAAAAAATTCTGCTTAACAGCAACGATTAATAAAATTTTTATGGACTCAAAAAATTTCAGTTCGAAAGACTTCATAGCAGGTATGGAAAAAAGGTTCTGCTTTTTGCAAGAATAAAATCAAGAACCAATAAATGAAGCCGCTTTAGTGGAATGTCTTCAAAGAATTAGAAAGATGGGCTTGAAAAAACGTTTCTCAGGATGAAAAATGAAAATAATTTATTTCAACTGGTGAATATTTGTCTTGAGTGTTCTTAGGAGAAAAGCCAACTTTTGTTTTTCATGCAATACTTCCAACTGCCACTGATGCCTTTCCAAAATTTCAGATAAAGATAACAGACTTCATTGCTACTTTTGATTAATTTGTTATGCTGAAGAAAGTTTCCTGTGGAACAGCAAAAAAATTCTGTAGACTGCTGTCAGTCAGAAGGCCACTGCGGTGGGGAACACTGTGCTGAACTGTAGTACAGCATAATGTATACTACTGTATTTAGCGCTTTATAGCTTATACCCATACTTCTTGAAATATACAATCCCACGGTCCCTGCAGATCACAAGATGAAATACTGTAACTTCATTTTTTGTCTTTCAGACAGCCTATGTATAGCGAACAAAGTTGTCCATAAAAGACAACCTCCTTTCATCAAAATCTTCATGTCATTCAAATTCTGGTAACTGGGACAAACTCATCTTCATTCCTTAGTTAAGAACGTATTAGACTCCAGACATAAATTTCAATCCACGTCAAATGACACGACATTATCGGGAAAATATCCGGCACCGGCAGGGGTTTAGAATTACGTTGCGGTGGCAAAGATAACGATCAGTCGGTGATCGGGTTTCGACGCTCGTTTCTCACTGCCGCGGGCGAGGGAACGAAGTTGCTAATCACGTCGGAACAAGATCATGTATGCAACTATGGGTTCACTGGATCGATTTTCCTCTCCTCAAGCAACAACTCGATCAGGGCGATGACAAGTTTTTTTTTTTCAAGCGGTATCGTTGCGGGGACTATTGACTGAGTGATCGACATTTACATGCACTCTTTTAGAAACATGAGAGTTTGCAAAGATATGTTTACCAGCGGTCGCTTTCTTTCGCTCATAATTACTCTCATCGTTCGGCAAGAATTTCGGAAAGCTCGTAAATTTCCAAAATTCTAGCTCATCGAACAGCATGGATTTTTCAAGAGTATCGTCATAGCATTGCTCGATGTACCGTAATCCAAGATTTAGATTTATTACGGAGGAATTTTCAGTCACCTAACATGAGCAACCGATCACTCACGTGCCGTATTTAGTGCAATTTCCCGTTGATATCTTCAATACAATGAGCAGGTTATGTTCTCCACTTCATGTTTTCCAATCATCTCATCCAACTCGACTTGTAGAAATCGCCTCGAAAAATTCCGCATTTTTGACAATATAAATCTGATAAATATAGGGTAATGAATCCAGTGCTGTATCCTCACAATAATTGTGTCGTTTAATTCGCATGTTTGGCGCAGCACGCATAAAAAATGGAGAAATTCACCTAAAAATAAAATAAGTACGGCAAGTACACTAAATTTCTTTCATTTTCTCGAAGAGAACTTCTAGCTCCATCGTTGATCTACATGTACTGCACTGTAGTTCTCTCCGGGAGAATAACAAATTGAGAAAAAATCATTGAAGGATGAAATGTCACTCCGTTGCAAATTACTTCCATTTTGGGAATGTCCTGCAGCCGGTGCTGAATACACGAAGATTAATATGATTTTTTGTTTTTTCTATGCGTGTCGCACTCCAACACCAGCAAAAACTCACAGAAAACCTCATATACTCACCCCATTTACATGGGAGAAATTTTATGGGATAAACCTCAACAAAGCTCGAAGAACAGAAAATACGCATGCACCATCTTCTGGGATAAAATGTTTTCTGCAACCTTGGAGAATATTTGGGGAATAAAGAAAACCCGGTCCCAATCGAAGTCGTGCTGAAGAGATTGCGAGTATTGATACTTACGAAGTACATGATATATAGACCCAAGGACATGACATATTTTATCCAATTAATAAGCAGCACAAAAATAACAAGAACTATGTCACTAGATCGAAGGATTTTTTTTTTTCAATCCTCAGTTGGAGAGGATCCGTTTACAAGTTGATCTACTGTGACCTGCTTGTCTGGCTGATGATTTACGCGTCTCTAAGCATCATGAGACGATACTTTCTTGGGGACAACGAGATACTGTACGTTTTCGCCTAGACTTGATTAAAATTGATATACAATGATTCTCCCCTGAAACAATACGCGATTCTTAATTACAGGATATTCGACAAGCTGTGCTTGTACTGCAACAAATTCAGTGACCTTATTCCGCTTCCGTTCGTGCTGGGATTCTACGTGAGTCTCATCGTCAACCGCTGGTGGATCATGTGGGACACGTTGCCCTGGCCTGACGACATAGCCATGTTCGTCACGGCGATTCTCAAGG
Organism: Notodromas monacha; assembly: GCA_905338405.1. Taxonomy (NCBI): domain Eukaryota; kingdom Metazoa; phylum Arthropoda; class Ostracoda; order Podocopida; family Cyprididae; genus Notodromas; species Notodromas monacha. The sequence continues at coordinate 15,170 of CAJPEX010000365.1, forward strand.
GTCAAGTAAGTCGGTCGTTCAGACTTCATCCAAGCCTTTTGAAATAGGTAGAAGGGAAATAATAATTAAATAACAAATTTCGAAGGACGAACGTGCTCGACTTATGCGAAGAACTATCATGCGTTACGTGAATCTCGCTGGCGTCCACACCATGGCTTTGTTCAGTGGCAGCGTCCGACGACGTTTCCCGACTCTGGACCATCTCGTCGCCGCAGGTATGTACTGCATATAGCGTCGCATTCAAAACGAAAACGTTTTTCCTTCAGACTCAAATGCTTGACTTCGAACCCTCAAATTCAATATCAGGCTTTTTCCCGGAGTATCTTAATATAACTTCACCACAAAGCATGACCCATTAACACGAACGAAGAGACTACATACATTGAGGCATGACTACAACTACGCCAGTCCAAACATAACCTTAGCAAGTTTGCACTGAAACCAACAATTCGCAAAAATTAAGGCGATACCAAAGCCGTAGCAAAAATAAGTTAAATCATGCGCGAACAGGTCACGGCATCGAAGTTGAAAGAACTCCACTTCATAAAAAATACAGTCAAATCCCAATCGAACGCCATCTGCCAAAATTATTGACAACTCAAATATGCTATTGACAATCAATTAAGTCTTGGATAGTCTGGCAAAAAGATTCAGGTTTCTATGAGAATTCTCCAAAAACAAAAAAACGGAGACAAAAAGATGACACACTGGGAACATTTGCCAGATATAATTTACAAAACCCAAGGACGCCAAGGTTATTCTGATTGTTTTCTAGAAGAATACGAATTTTTCTCATTATACTGTACTTCATTTTCATATCACAATACTTCAGCTTCTTTAATAAACCACCAACCCCATTAAACCGCCACAAACCACACAAACAAATCGTGTTGGCTTTAATGAGGTTTGACTTCACTTTACAGTATTTAACCATCAGTTAATTTATTTGAAAAAATCGAAGAACAAATTGGTCAGCGTCATAAGCGAAAACATATTTGAATGCATCCCGCCTCACGGATTTTTAATGAAAAATTGGGTGCGCATCATACACTATAGTTATATAGTACAATGACTACATGATGGTATTGGTATCAAATTACATGTCACCATTGTCACATACACAAGTTAATTCGGACTTTCTATTCCAAAGAGCAGAACTACAGTATACGAATTTCGAAATAAGCTCCGATCCGTGATGAGAACACTTGAGCTTTTCGACAGTCATATTTTTTCAATGCGACGAACAAAATCTTCGTCTACGTGCTTCCCGAAGAGTTTTAACATGCAAAACTACACTTCCGTTCGTAAAACATTGGGAGGTACGCAATTAGAACAATACCAATACTGTAGATATAGGGCTTCGATTCATAATCGAATGGTAGGAACGCAGATCAACCGCTTCCTACCATAAAATATAAAACCCTGATTCATCTTGATTATTACAATTACCGTATAACACCCGTATAATGCTTTCGTGATTGTGCCGTCGATGTTGCTCCTGAAAAAAATCGAGGATAAAAAAAAAATGAAACAAAAACTGCGACTCTGAACAGGTTTGCTTGAAGAGGGAGAGAAGCAGATTTTTGAGGAGATGTCCGGAAGGATAACGAAGTTGTATTGGATGCCGCTGGTCTGGGCTACGGCCATTGTAACGAAAGCGAGGAGGGAGAAGCTTATAGATGCCGACATCTCCATGAAAACTATGATCGACCACTTGTGCGATTTCCGTCGCAAATGCGAAAAGAGCCTTCACATTGAAGTCATCAACGTACCTCTCGTCTACACGCAGGTATACTAACTATTCCTGGTGGCATTTACATTTATGGCTGCGTACACAGCAGAGGATTTGAAGGTTCACCTTTGAACGCATGGCTTTCCCATTCTTGGGTTGATTCAGGTCGTCACCATCGCAGTTTACGCGTACTTTTTGGCGAACTTGTTCGGGAGACAATTCACCGGCGAGCGAGATCAAGTCGATGCTTACTTGCCAGTTTTCACCGTTTTTCAGGTGATGAACTTCCCTATAAAAATATCTACGATACAGTACACCGTTTTTACTCAAGTCGTACCACACGCACTCGAATAAGACGCGTATCCCATTTTTAGAGACACTAGAAGTGGAATATTTCGAAATACGAACACGAAATTTGAATTTAGTCATGTATTGAACAGTTTTGAACCTGAATTAAATTAATGTTTTATCCTTTTCATTAAAATCAGTTTTTTTCTGATCAAATTGGCTCAAAATTTCCCAAAAGAATCAAGGATAATGCAAAACTAAACTTCCGAAGGTTTTTGAAAAACGTATATCTGCCTATGACGTACCATCCCTTCTTTTCCTTTCAATTTTGAGAAAAAAAAGTGCGCGTGCTGGTACTTGGAGTAATCATTCAATTCTTCCTTTAATTGTCTACGCGATTTATTCCAAATGGAAGGTCGTGGAACGCCCAACAAATTCAAGCAAAGCATACATACAGAGTGAAAATAAAATACGGCGTAATTTCTTGCAGAGAAATGTTAATTCCACACGACACAGTTTCCTGTTTGTCCATCAGAATGACAATCCGTCGCAGTTTACGTGAATGTTACCAACACTAAAACCGGCGCTTTTATTATAAACTTGGGAGTTATCCCGAGGTACATCCGCTTCTAGTTTCTTCCCATACATATATGCATTACAGTATAACGCAGTGGCAAAGCGTAAACTGTGTTTCCCGTTTTCCCCGCTGAACTGATCTAGGCAATTATTTTTCAGACTTCTTCACTAACACGTACTCATCAAAAACAATTTCAAGGTTCTTTGCGAGCGTTGCAATTAAGATTTGCCCCACGTAAACACTGACTTTCCGCTTTACACATTGAATTCCAAGAAACCGTATACAATTCGGAAACTGATTTGCATCTTCGTACGTCACCGTGATGTCCCCAGTTTCTGGTTTACATGGGATGGATGAAAGTCGCGGAGACTCTGATAAATCCGTACGGCGATGACGACGATGACTTCGAGCTCAACTGGTTGATCGACAGACACTTGCAGGTATACTACACGGATAATAACGATTTCATTAATTTCGTCACGGTCTAACGAACACCGGATTGAACAAAAAGGTCTCGTACATGATCGTGGACGAGATGCACGCAACGCACCCCGAGCTCGTGAAAGACGCATATTGGGACGAGGTGTTGCCAAACGTGTTACCAAACGGAGATGGCGCTGCACCACGCGTTGAGGCGCCACACTTCGCTGGCAGCTTCTGCGATCTCACATCGCGCAAGGTCAGTCCGTCCGTGCCGAACACTCCGGAGATTCTCGTGGACAACAGCCTCAAGGTGCCGGAGTTCCGACTGAAGAAACCTCCAGCATATAAGCGGTTTCTGAGCAACTATGCGGTTCGAGACGAGAATTCCGGATCCCACGGAGCACTCCACCGAAAAGACTCCCTTTCCGTGAGCATCGGAAATTATCATCCTTCATTCCACTAAAATTGCGAATCCAACCACATCTTCCGGAATCCTGAAATGATCTGTTGTTCCAGGTTTCAATGCAAATCGGTCCTCTACCAAAGCGGTCCACGACGGTGTCGGACAAGATGTACAAATTTTTTTTCGACAGACCATCCACCGGAAGCAGACAGTTCGTAGCACAAAATGAAGTTAACATGCCCCTCACGACAGTCATGGAAGGTGAATAACCTGTAAAACATATCTTCAGAATAACCAAGCATGAAGGCTTTCTGGTTGCAGCACGAAATCACGAAAAAAAGTCCACCCATTCGTTCTCAGATTTCAATAATTCACTCATTTGCAGACAGTTTTTCGCACGAAATGACGTAATCTTGCTCCTTATGGCAATCATGGAAAATATATGCACTGTACAACGTATTCAAAATAACCAAGCATGCGGGCTGTCTGGTTGTCACACAAAGGAAACAAAACGTCCACCCATTTGCTCACCAATTTCAATAATTCACTCATTCAAAAATAAAAAATAAGTTTCTCCACTTCAAATTGGGGAATCACTGCAAGACGAATCAATATTCTTGACACTGAGTAGCAACCAGACCTCGAAGAAATCCCTAAATCTCACAAAAAAATCATTCATTCTTTAAAAAAAATTGCCGCTGTACTGAAGAGAACGTCGTGTCCAATTTGCCGCCCCTCTCAGTGGTCATCATGCTTAACCTGCCGCCAAGACCTTTTGAACGCCGTAGAAAACTCACCATTGCAAACACGCCGAGACATAACTTTAAGAAAAGCTCATTCCATTTCGAATTGGCTAGCCCCTTCATGTAATTTTTCTGGGCTGCAAAAGTTACTTCAACGTGAAAATAAATCACTGTCTCCGTGGCGTCCAGTTGGTCTTGACAACCAGTTAGGCATGACGAACACTTGAGTATGCGGAGAGTTGGACGGGACGTCGACTTACTTCTATGCGGCCAGTTGTATTTTCACGGTAAATTTCCCGATAAATGCAGCACTTCGCGCAGAAACCAGACATCCCTGAAATGCTGGGCAGAGAAGCATATAATGTAAAACGCTCATTTCCAGATGAACCGGACAAACCTGAAGAGGAGAACCATGATCAAACTGAAAGCACAACCACGACCCCGAATCAGAACTCATCCACCACGACTCTACCTTTGTCCATGTTCGGCAGCCACGGGTCAGGCTTGACGGAGGCCGTTTACGGTCATCAAGGAAACAAAGAAAGTGTCGCGTGCGGAAATCGTTTGAGATCGGTCAGCTACAATGTGGACACCAATTCCGAGGGGGATCAATCTCCAGGGATTCTGCTCATGGTTCCTCAGTTGAATAACCCCGCGAACACGGAGAACGATAAAGGCGCTTGAGAAGGGATCGTATTGGGGACGAACGTGCGCAAGAGTACAAAATGCAAAATACATACACCGGTTTCCCAATGGCATTCGAATTTCATACTTTCCAAATACGAGCGGCAATATTAAAGTTTCTGTGCGAGGTCCAACAATTTCATGAAACCTAAAAATGCTTCATTGCTTTACACTTCAGAAGAATCAGAAAACAGTGCTTTCGATCAAATAAATACTTTTTTCGGAAGTATACAAACTATTCAAGCGAATTTCCTGAAGAACCTCTTCCCTGTACAGTAAAAATGCTTCTATCGCTTGGTCAGAAAAATTTTCAACATTCTTTTTAACAAACACAACGCGTCCTTCCTTGAATCTCATTATAATAATATACATGTACAAAATTAAAAGGGAATAAATTCCAAGCGAAGCAAGATCTTTTACCCTTTTTCCAGCACTTCAAACAATAGTTGATTCCTCGTTCAAAATCAGCCATCTTTTAACGATTCAAGAATTTCTTCTCATTGCAATCGTCACCCACAAGAAGCCTGGTCCACGGAGGAGGTGAAATTCTGAACAACGATTCTATTTGTCAACAAGAGGAAGCAATTTTTTACTCCTTTTTGAGCATCATTGATCCTAGCACCATCTAGGCAGGCGCAGCAGTTTCCAAATGGCTCGACAATACTGTCTTAGACGTAAAATGGAATACTGTAATAGCTGTCTCATATCGAAAATAATGTCACGATTTCTTCAGAATAATCCTCTTCCCAGATCTTTCTTTCAATTTTCCTCAAAAGGCACGCTTGTCAATATTCGAAGAAAAATTGATCGCGTTTCACGTTCTCAACACCCATTGAAGTCTTTTATTGTCACTTGTACTGCAAGGCTTCAATTGACAACTCAACAGAAACTGAACATGATCCACACCCACACGTGTACCCCGGATCGACTGTTAAAATCCAGATGTACTCAGAATATCTCAGAAATAACCTTGCCCACAACACATATTTTGATTGATTTCTACTCCTCAAATCCGAGCAGAGTTTGCGTGGAACTCGAAAAAAAATTGCAGCTCGACAATCACAATTGAGACAGTTGACTAAAAAAAAACATTCCAAATATTTTTCACGCTGAAACTTAGTTTCACTTCAGGAATCGAACCAATATGGTATCAACTATATAAATCTGGCGGAAGTTCACTCGGAGTCCGTCGGCTATTCAGTTGATGACTCGCACCGTCAATATAAATACATAAAATGACCCAGCACTGAGTTTTCATTAGTTACACCTTAAGCAAAGCACGCAACCTGAGATTTTTCAGTGAAACTCATACGGAGTAGAGAATCTTCTTTTCTAAGGAAAAGCCCGGAAATGTCGAACGGCACACGCGCAGTTGGAAAAGACGACGCTACCTACTCGAATTCGATCAGAACTTGCTCGTCTTCGACCGTGTCTCCAGGCTTCACATTCACTGCCTTCACCTTGCCTGTGACGGCAGCAGTCAGAGAATTTTGCATCTTCATCGCCTCTGTGGGCACCAAAAAAAAAAACTTATCAAACGTTGGAAAATTAATCTTGACCGAAGTCACAACAGTTTCGTTGAAAAGATCGAATACAGTAATTATGTTCCAGCATCGGTGCTCAGAACATCACGAAAAACAATAACATGCAACGATCGAGAAAGGGTCTACTTATTTTTGTCGACCGAGGAAAAGGGACTCACCGATGACACAAACTTCTTGGCCCTCCGGAATCATTTGTCCCACCTTGGCGCTTACGCTCTTGACAAGACCCGGCATCGGGGCTTGGACGGTTTTACTGAAATCAGCCTGATAAAACGTAAGAACAGAGATTAGATCAATTCTGAAAACGAAAAAGTAAACAGTACGAAGAAACAAAGACCTCTTGATTCAATTCTTAAAAAAATATGTTCTCCGTTGAGGAGACTCTTGAACATTAAGCATACACAGGCGTTCTTGACGAATGCGACATGTAACTAGACAATAGTTCATTAGAAAGTGGTTTTATTCTTCGCCAGTTTTGGCCCACGCCAACTGTTAAAAATATAGAACACTACGAGCCGTTACTTCCTCATAATAGAACCCGACTCTCAACAAAAAGTAACTAAGCTTCCCAAGTACAACCCTCAAAAAATATGATCGCTCCCCTTCCATTAAAAAAGAAGGAAAAACTTACTTTCGGTTTGTCCGGCATGAGTTTCAAGAATCTGTCGGCTTCCGCTGACATCACCTTGACGTTCAAGGCAGTTCCCAAAAATCGGATCCTCAACGTTCCGTTGGGCTTCCGATTGATCAATTGTATGGTGTGTTTATTCGATCCCACATTCATGTGAGATACATCCTCGGCTAAATTGAAATTGTCTTTCACTGAAATAACTTGGCCGTCCAGATGAACCTGTAATTTTAGAAAAAATATTGATATTAAAAGTGGAACATTTAAGGTCTACAGTACAGTTTGTCGGCCGTTCCAAATTTCACACCTCCATCAAATCGTTAAATTACCTCAAGTTAATATGTGACTTTTCTTGAGCCGCATGTTGCGGCTCAAGACCCGTTCTAATTATCCAATAAATTTTAAAATTTCGAGGGATGAAAAAGGTTTAACTATTTGAAATGAAAGATAGCAGGAATATGGAGAGAAGAAAGAAAAAAAGATGTATTTTCAAAACAGTATTATCTCCTGTCCAGAAGTTCCTACTCCGGGAAAATAAACTTACATAAACTGTCATTCCATTAAGTCTTACTTTAGGAAAATTCTACTGTACTAGCCATATTGCCATAGGTTCTCCACAGAGTTTAAAAAAATTTCCCCTGCGAAATCATCTACACAAGTTATCACCCGAGCTTCTGGATTTTGCCGATTTTAGTACCCGAAGTTCAGAAAAATTTTCGAATCTCCGCAATATTGAGCAAGGTGTGCTGAGTATCATTCCCGATTGGTTCTCTGGTTTCGTACGTACATCACCAACACCACAGAATTGAGGAGGAAATAATTTAAAAATTGAACAGCCCGTAAGTTCAGGATGTCAAGATTATTTACCGATTTGGTGAAAAACTCCCTCCAAGTCGGGTCCTTTTATCTCAATCAATTAGCACTCGTCACAATTGTGCAACTGTCTGCACAGTGAAAAACAGTTCCCTCCTGATTCATTTGCAGAGTTACTTGTGACAGTAAAATTTCATTTGTGAAAATGTCCATTACTTTAGTGATCATCTCCAGAAAGGGAGCTTCCAATCGAAAATAATATTCAATCGTGGCGTGCATGGGGATTTTATTCATGCAATGCTGTCCACGGCTACATCCGAGTATCGCACCACAGCGGAACACGTTCTACTCGCAAATAAAATGGCACTATCACCATCTGTATCAGTGTCTAAGATAGAAGTGTCTCATGTCTTCCACATGGAGGGTGTCCAAAAAATGTATCAGTATGACCGTATGGTTGATAGCCACGAAGAAGGCAAATTAGCCCAGTTTTTAAAACGTCACTAATCGAGCGCATGACGTCCCGTTCACGTTACGTATCTCGTCACCTTCCTTCCTACCACTTGTCCGTTGACGAAATACTACTTCTGCAATGGAGTATGTTTCGGTGCCTTCAATTACGGAGATCCGGACTCGACACAAAATTTACAACGGGACTAGTTTCCAGGAAATTTCACGCTCGCAGAAAATGAATGCAAAATAAAATCAAACCAGTTGTGGAATACTCACATCGAATGCCCCTGGCTTGCACTTGACCAGGCAGTGCGCTTGCTCGTCAGCAAGATGTACCGTCAAAAGGTACTCTTCCCTTGCTTTGATGGTGGGCTCTTCAGCGTTGATGAATTTTCCGCTTCGCAGCGCGTCCTTGGCATGCATGGCAGCAGAAATTGCGATTAAATCCTTCTTCTCAGCCGGAGTGTAAGATTTGCCTTGGAAACCGTCCGGGTACACGGAAGGCAAGTAGCCTGTGTTGATGTCTCCTGAGCAAAAGCGTTTCTCAGTGAAGATGTCCCGCAGCAACGGAATGTTGTGGGTCACGCCTCGAATAACGTAGTCGTCAAGGGCCTGAATTTGCTTTTCAATGCACTCAGCTCGAGTTTTCCCGTATGTGATCAATTTGCAGATCATCGGATCGTAGTAAATGCTGATTTCAGACCCTTCCTCGATGCCGGAGTCGCACCGCACCTGAAATGAAAAAGGCAGGAAATTGAAACATGACAATGAACGGACTTCCGAACGACACTCCATACTAAATCTATGGCACAGCCACAAAAATTTGACCGAAGCAAAATCTTCTTCGTAAAATTTCAAATACACTTTCGAACATCAGCACTACCACTTTAAATTCGTAGTCATGATAACAAAAAGCATTTAAAATAGTGTACATACAGCTGAAACTTCATAATACAGTATAGTACAGTATTTAATGTAATACACGAAGATTAAAACATCTTTTTAAAATTACCTTAAAAGACAAATAATGATCGGTCTCTGATTGATTACGGACTAAAAATCACGTCTATACATAATTTTCCTATGCGCGTGGAACAAACAATGTCGGTCTAATTTTGGAACTGAAAGCACAATTGCTGAGAAGCTTCATTAAAAGACAAGAATACAAATAGCCTCCCAATCTCGATTTCTGCATTTTCGACTCTTCCGATTTCTTACCGCATTTCCGCATCCCTCACGTATCCATAAGCTCAAACCTAGAATATACCCTTAGAAATTTTCGTATAATCTCGGTCAAAAAAATCAATATATGACCCGACCGATTAGCAGATATCATAATGCTAAAACATGAGTATGAACGTTTTCTCACTCAAACTTAGATCTTTTCTCATATCATTGACTTTATCAAAACATGAGTTCAAATTTTACACATGCATTCGCGTACTTGAATTGGTAGAACAAATACCTACGCCATCAATGTGAGAAGGTGCTCGGTATTTTGACAGACGTCCAATAGAAGGAAGACCAAAGTTCTTGGAAGGATCTTCGGCATATACTCGAGATTCAATAGCCCAACCACGAAGAGGCATCTGATCTTGTGTGACTTTCAAAGGATGGCCTTTCGCCACACGGATCATTTCGTAGACGAGATCAATACCTGTGATGCACTCACTAATGGGATGCTCAACCTGTTTGAGAAGAGATTCCATAAAAACTATATTCAACAAGCGATGCACAACCGAACGGCTGACCTGAAGACGAGTGTTCATCTCCAAGAAGTAAAAATTCTTGTCGTTGTCAACAAGAAATTCAACAGTACCGGCTGAGTCGTAACCAACATGTTTGGCAAGGGTAACTGCTTGCGTTCCCATTCGCTTCCTCATCTCCGGATCAACAAAGGGACTGAAAGTAGAATAATAGTTCAAGAAGATCACGGAATGCAAGAAAACATGCCGAATCATTCGTTCGCGCTGACAAGATTGGAGAAGGTCACTACGATAAAATTAAGACGAATAAATCAAATTCTCTCGCACCGCGAGAAAATCAGGAGAGGAGGATAGGAAAAACTGAACGTGGAAATTTTTTTGTAAACTGCGAACGACTGAATCGGAAATGCAATCTAACCTTGGCGCTTCTTCAATAACTTTCTGGTTCCTCCGCTGAATCGAGCATTCGCGTTCATTCAAGTAAACGGCGTTTCCGTGCTTGTCACCCATGAATTGCACCTCAATGTGTCTTGGATCAACGACGTATTTCTCCACAAGCATTCGATCATCGCCGAAACTTGACTTCGCTTCTTGCTGAGACAACCTGAAACCCTCACGCGCCTCTTTGTCGTTTCGCGCGATACGCATACCTTTGCCACCACCGCCAGCAGATGCCTTGATCATGACCGGGTACCCGATTTTCTTTGATATTTCGATACAATGTTCTTCACTTTTGATTTCCCCATCGTAGCCCGGGATAAAACTGACGTTAGCTCCCTTCGCAAGACGCTTGGACTCAATTTTATCGCCCATTTTGATGATAGCGTCTGAATTTGGGCCAATGAATTTCACCCCTTTCGATTCCTGAAGTAGGAAACAAATTTATTCACAGCATGAAATCGAAATCATGCCAAGGGAATCCCGCAACGTCTGGAACGTTAATCATGCAGATCGTCTCATCAATGGTAGAGCATTTAATTGAACATTTAATAATTTCTGCCACCTACAATCAATCGCAAGTTATTCGCTCATAATTTTGAAATAATTTTTGCTCCGGCGTCTGATCAAGATCAATAGGACACGAGTACAATCCGAGATTTCCGGCAATTACACTATGCGAAGAAAAGCGGTATTTGAATGATTCCCACAGAGGCATCGAAATCATAAGATTGTTGAGAGAATAGCTTTCCTCAAAGACAAAAACGGGTTCAAACAGAAGCAACGTTCCAGGGTTTCACTTCCATACAATGCTGCTGCATTGAGATTTCTGCTTTGCACATGAAGAGGGGAACTCGCAAACGACTAGATGAGAGAAATATTTTACCAAAATCGCAGCGAACTTTGTGTTCTCCGATAGGAATCCGTAACCAGGGTGAACAGCTTCCGCGCCCGTGGAGTCAATGGCCCTGAGAATGGCATCAACATTCAAATATGACTGGCTCGTTGGAGCCTTGCCAACACAGACGGCTTCGTCCGCCATCCGCACAAACAACTAGGAAGTACACCATTTCCAACCATCAAACGTTAATTCCCGGGGACATACTATCTCCAGTTGAATAATATTTTACCGAATTAGAGTCCACGTCGGAATGGATTGCGACCGTCTTGATACCCATGCGCCTGGCGGTGTGCATAACACGACATGCTATTTCACCACGATTAGCGATGAGGATCTTGCTGAACGTAGACTCATTGTGGTCGATCGGATTTGTGGTATAAATTTCGGTCCATTTCGGTTCGCTCACAACGGCGGCACTTGACTGGAGTCGTTCGCAAACAGACGTGACTGACTGGAGGAAATTAGAACAAGATCTGGGTATTCATACCTTTCTTACGAAACCATCGAAGTACGGTGCCGCGCACGGCATTAGTTACAGTCGAATTAAAATCATGCTTTTGAATTATATCGAATGCTAAAATTAGTCCAGAAAATACGATCTTTAGAATGGCAACATAATGATCGAACTGCGATAAGATTTCATTAACGCGGTCGACATACAGAATGATATTCCGCGTGCCACGATGGAAGCTGAAAACAAGAGAAGATATGCAAGAAAACTGCATGTGCTCAACTTTAACGAAACTCACCGGGACGGCCGCACGCCTGAGGGCAATGGTCTGCGCCAACTTCGCGTAGCTACTGGATCGGCAAAAAATTCCCATATTGTTTCGCTTCACACAGATTCAGATCCACACACACAGTTTCCACGAAATACAGGAACAACAATTGCAAAGGACTTGATCCTTACGATTATACTGTACCTGCAAACAGAAGTTCGATCGTCACAAAAACTATCAATGCATCGGGAATTTGCACAGTCATCACGCTTCCGTGGTTCACCATGAGTTGACTGGATACAATACCTGAAGCTGGATTAAGGGCTGTTTCATATTGCACGAAAGAAGTAGCATTTCGTTGCATCGAAATCAATGGGCCAAACGCAAAGCTTCGACAACCGGACACAAACTTTCGTTACATTAGCAGAGCATAGTACAGCATCGACGGGCTGGCTTACATTAAATGAGACATTTACGGAAGCACATACAGTACGTATAATCAATGAAAAATTCTCGGAAGCACATGCAGTACACAGAATCGTAGATGAAAAATTCTCAGAAAAAAGGCATTCAAGGCTGTCACTAAAAGCCAGTCAAAATAATTCATGAAGTGAAGGAAATCGCACCGACGCTAATTCTTTTAATGGAAGTCGATTGTCACAAGGTTCATCGCGAGCAGGCACTGCTAACAAAGATTAAATTAATTCGGCGGAAAAAAAATGTATCAAGCACACGGAAATTCGAGATAACAGGTTCACGCCACGACTAGAACTACACGCACAATATTCCCCCAACGAATTTTCGGGTTCACGCAGTGGTCCAAGCCATCCAACACCGGCCGGGCGACTGCGCGATCACTCCCCGAACACATGCGGCTTCTCGTGTCGGTAACTAGGCAAGGTGCGCTACAAATGAACACCAGACAAAACCTCGCCCGAAATAATCACGAGGCAGGAACTAAAAATAGTCCTACAACCGCAGCCAAGAAAAAAAAAAGCTCCTCTGAGAGTCCAAGATTAATGGAATGCTACTGCGACGAATTATTACCTGCCTGGACGAATGACAAACGATATTCTTTTCCTTGTAAAGAGCTTTTCCACGGCACAATTTCGAGGCGTCCCATGACAACAGAGCAGTTTCATCAATACAATCGCTATAGGCGCTTCATTATACTGTACCGTGCAACACAGGAGTATCTGCAGTCACAAACGCAAGAATAAAGATCATCTGAAAAACAACCGCGAATTGCCATCCCCTCTCGATCACACAGCGCGCAATCCACATCGAACGATCGGAAATTAAGCACTACACAACCGTATAGAACTCCATCGCACCTGTGAACTGGCTTTACCCAGCATAAATGGGTGATATCCTGCTTAAGTAACAAGACAGAAAATAAGTGCACAGCACAGCAGTAGCTCGAACAAGAATTAAAAATAAATGATAAAAGCCTATTCCAGATGAATTTTAATTTGAAAAGCGCTGGAAACGTTCAGGATGAAACACAAGCCTGATGGTTTCCTTATACAGTATACTATCTTAGCACGTAATGTTCGGTTCGAAAAGTACATTTAAAATACAGAATCAAAGAACCAACACATGCAGCAACCACGCATTCATTTCGTAGGAAACTTCATCTTAAAAAATAAGAAGGACAAGGACACTGCAATGAATCCAAAATATTCTTCGCTGAAAATCACTATCTGGGCGTAGTGAAAGATGCACGAAACAATCATATAAATTCGGAAGCAGGGTAAGATGTATAAATAACTTTGATGAACTGTAATCCAAACACAAACTGAAGGAAAAAAGTTTAATATTCAAATTGTGCTACGTCACCGCACAGTATCAACACTATCACTGCAGCATTGTATCACGTATTTGAAGTGTGCAACTCATTGGAAAAACATTTTTCTCATGAAATCCGCATCATTATGTCCCAGTTCACAGGAGTGGGTCGCAATTACAAATATCTTGGCGTAGCATGATTATTCAAGTTTCTGCCAACCTCCAAATGTAAGGAGAAATAACAGGTATATCAAGTCATCACCCTATTGATCGCTTTGGATTTTGCAGGGTATGTGAAATATAGTTTAAAAAAACCGGTAGTATAGTATATACAGTAATTGAAATTAAATAAAAGAATCTTTTCCACAACTGCGCCTTTTCCATTTTTCATAGCAAAAATGTTCCCGAAAAATTTCGGTTTTCAAGCCTTATGAAATTAGTCTATATAAAAGTTTAAATAATCTAGTGCAGTCATACAAATAACTTCAACTCACCCAGCAGTTCTAGCGAAGAACTCTTTTGCGAAAATAATTTCGTTTTCCCTCGCAAACGGCGGAATAGGAATATTAATGACTTCCAAGATTTTTAAAGTTAAAACTAACACAGCCAAACTCTCTTGGCTGCTCGATTTAGGATAAATACCAGATGAATTTAACTTGCAGAAATGGAAACGTGGCAGGCATTTCCAATAGAAGCTAATTTTCCACACTTCTAGGAATATGAGAAGGTTATGAAAACATCTGTTCGATTACAAGACCACGACGTAAGGAAGACAAAAGATCTTCCTCACAATCATTCAAATGAATAACGCACAGAATTCATGCAGCGTGTTGTTTCAACTCCCAAAAGCCTGTCAGTCGCATGCAACCTTGATGCAACACAAGCAAAAACAAAGTTAAAGACAAGGAAATCACGTAGTGCGATATTGAGGTCCCGATATCTAGCCACGACCCCGTGGCCCTCACTGAACAGAAAAATAGCAAGGACATTACATCACAATGAGAAAATTGTTTTTGCCCGCGGATATAGAAGAAAACGTGAGCATCACCAAGCGTACTGGAATCATAATCTTGATCAGCAATAGCAGTCATCACGAACGGCGAAAATATGGGGGCACATACATATTCCCGAATCCCGACTGTGGAGATGCCGACGCCGCGCATCGCCTGTCTTTCCTTGGATGGACATTCCCCTGTACAAATGATGAAAAAGGTTTACAGCCCACCTAAACTAACCTGACCTATCCTAACCTAACCTAACTTGACCTAACCTAACCTAACATAATTCTACATAACCTAACCTACTTGAATTTAACAGAACCTAACCTAACCTAACTGAATTTAACCTCACCCAATCTAACATAACCTATACGTATGGGAATGTCCAACCAAGGAAAGACAGGCGATGCGCGGCGTCGGCATCACCCCGGTCGGGATTTTGTCAGTTCCCAAATATGGTGACGAAACAGTACACTGCTGTTGGGTCGAAACTGTTGATACTGGCCAAGTTACCGGTGCCAAAAAAAGCAAGTAACGCGTAGATGACGAGGAACACAGGTCGACGTATTTGACGGAAATCGGGCGACTTCTCCGCAATTGGACCCGGATAAAGCTGTTCGTCTGAACAAAATTCCAACGAACGCCACGCTTTGCAATTATAAACTATCCCGAGCCAAATTACATAGCTGCACAGCAAAGAAAGCATCATCGCGGGCTTCCGCAGAAACTGATAGTATTCCAATGCTTCGGCGGCCAAGGAACGAAGCGAAATAATTTCCATTACAGCTTTTTCAAAATTTGAACTTCTAATGAAAACCTTGATACGTGTAATTCTGTCTTGTCGATCTTCCAACTCACGAAATGGAAAACTGCGATACGAAATGCTTGAAGCCTGCATCTGTTCCAACGCTTCCACCTGGCTCAATAATTGGAGTGCATTCGTCAGCGTAACTTTTACGGCATAGGGTTTTACCATACGCATGTCTAAAATTTGTGAATGGGACGAATCCCACTGGATTAACAGGAAGTGGATTGCCAACCAATGCTGATATGGTTGGAGCAATATCAGCTTGATTCACGAAAAGCTCTGAAGTTGTAGCCCAAGGTTCCCCGAAGATCATTAGAGGCGTATGAGTTTCCGCATCACTACCAGATCCATGGGATCCCCAATCCGTCATTCCATGGTCAGCTGTGATTAGAAAAACGGTCCGATTATCCGGGTAAATTTTCTGGAACAACTGAACCATTTGTTTTATGCATCGATCAACGAAAGTCAGACAGTCCATATAATCTTTCGAGTGCGGCTTCTTGCTGTGGCCGACTAGATCCATTCCGAGAAGATGCAAGAGGAAAATGCAAGAGCTGATGTGACGCGGGAAATTCACCACCATATTCGAAAAACTTTTGAACTTCATTGAAAACCCAAGCATCGGTAAAAGATGCATTTTTCTCGGCAAAATCTACGGTGTCGTGATCATATGCGTAGAATTTTGAATGCCTCTCCGCTCCGCCCTTTCTGAACATCAGCACAACGTCGGGAGCACCCCAGGAAACAGAAGTCGAGCTTTTATTCAGCACGGAATCGAAGTCCACTGGATTGTCTTGCCAGCCTCGAAAAACAGCGCTCGGATCTTCGTAAATTCCAGCCAGTAACGCGACATGCCCGGGGTGGGTTTTGGTCGGAACGCGTGTATTGGATATACCCACCGAGCAATGATCTCCTTTCGAAGTACGAGCCCAAAATCTGCTGGGCTGAAGTGTGATGAATTCTTGCCATTTGTCATACCGCAGCCCGTCGGCTATGAATATCACAATCCGCTTGGCACGTGGCTCCGCCGAAATCCAGTCGACTTGGACATCAGTAATTCCATGAATGATCGGCGACTTGAAGTGTATTTCGAAGACCGAAAGGAAGAAAAGCACGCGGCACAGCAGCGAAAAGATGAAGAATTTTGGCACATTCGCCATGTAACCCGAGCCCTCTTGCTGAAAATAAATATAATTCTTGAGCCGATTGACCCAATTCCAATCATATAAATACTTAAGGACATAATACTCACGGATGGTAGAATGCATCAATACGCAATATGCAGCAAAAGTTGGCCTAAGAAAATCATCTGACACTTTCAAAGGTAAAATTTAAATAACAAGGTAAATCATCGCGTCAGTTCATCATCAGGGCTATGTATTTTCGGTTTAATAATTTTTCGCCAGCCGAGATACTCGGATTCAGTACAGATGATTTTGATTAATCATAACTCAACTGTCCTACATCCTCGACGATTGCAGCAGACATGTGTTGAAGGAGGATATAGAATACTTACTTGGGTAATCCCAAGTACAGTATTTCATTTAATGTTACGCACAAGCAAATCAAGACGACGAAAGTAGCAGAAAATCAGACTGATTTCCAGTCACTCTGCATTTGAATCATCAATTTCATTCTACAAAATATCAACTATTGCACGTCGGAATCTCGGCTGCGGTCGTCTTCATCTGCCAACACGTGATATGTTGTCTATTCCCGATTCACATAACATGGCACTCCTCAGGCAAGAAAGAGCAGCAGGCAAGTGCTGGGCAACGCAACTTGCTCAATCCGAAGACAACAACCTTTGGCAGCGAAACAGACGTGCCCACGTGATGCCGTATACGGTAACTAGACAACACGAGAGAAGGAAGCCACGACAAGCTCGATTTATTTCAGGTCACGACTGCCTCATTCCAGCTTGGGTGCCCGCGAGCAATTCTTCTCATGCACAGCAGAATTCCACTGTGGTCGGTTGTAGAGCAGTCCCCTGACAATGCCCGCGTGCAAACTCAGCTTTCCCGGGAATTCCGGTGGTTGCCTCAACAATCCGATTCTGGTAGTGGCTCCTTGTCCGTGAGACCCTAGGCAGCCGGGTGAATACAATTCTTGGCTTGGTGCGTCACCCGAGGGACGTCTCTTGGTTGACGACGTGTCTGCACCGGCATCACTTGGTTCTACTGAGGCATCTTTGTTGCTCACTGTCGTCGCCAAGGCATTCCGAATGTGGCTCCAAGCGGGCAGGGCCAACTGTAATCGTGCAGCAAATGTTTTGGCCATGAGTTATCTTAACTGGGCACGCAATTAAAAAACACCTCATCACAGGGACAAACAACTGACAGCACCGGGAATGGACAAATGCCGTAATTCACTCGAAGACCACGCACCTTCGAAGAAGACGGGCACTGGGATATTTAACTGGAATATTTTTACAGAATTCCCTCGCTGAGTAAGACGCGCACCCCATTCTTAGTGACTTCCATACTGCAATACAGTTGATCCTCCCCAGGCTGAATTCTTTCCGGGCCACTGTCTGAATTCCATCAAAATCAACGCATTAAAACGTATTTGGCTCAAAGTCATTTCCTTTCAAAGCTCCATAACTCGAATTATCTGAGGCCTACTGGCTACAATTTTCTTGACACAAGAAAGAGAGAAGCAATAAAAAGTAAATTGATGTGTTTTTAAATGAAGTGAAAGGCTAATTGGGCAAGTAAACCACTGCCTACAAGTTCAGCATCCTGTCAACTCATTGAAGAATCAATTCAAGGCCCGGATTATCACCATTAACAATTTCCTGCAGTCCTTCCACAGTACTTCCCACAACAAAATTGTATGTTTCCCCGATCTGGAACTTTAATGCTCGACACTTGAAATTCGACTTAAGAGCGGTTTGACTGTATCTTAAGAATGAAAGCACCCAAATTTTAATTCAGACATGGATTAGACTAATTTCAAAAATTTTCAAATGAAACATGCTTTTCTTTAAAATTTGGTTCCAAGTCTCCCATTAGAATGAAGTACTGTATAATGCACACCTAAATTTACGATGCTTTTTGAAAAATGTATATCCGCCTCTGACGCGTACCCCTCTTTTTCCGTAAAATTTGAGAACAAAGGTGTGCGTGGTATTCGAATACATACGGTGTTTTTCGCTACAAAAGAATGAAATCACGCTCAACCACTGCAAGGAAATACTGTAATGCGTTTCCCGGCTGAATTCCCAGGGTGTTCCCTAAGAAGGACAAAAATTTGAACCCCTGAGAGCGAAGATCCTCACCATGTCTCCCAGGGTCCGGACGACGAAGTGGCGCAGTTCGATATTCGGATAAACGTGGAGTCTGTTCCGAAACGAGCTGAATACGAAGCAGGAGCGATGTTCGGGTCCGAATTTGCCGGCAATGAAATTACACACGGGCTCGCCAAACACAAACCGAACACATTCCTTCTTGTGGTTCCAGATGTACGTGGTGCCACTCCAAGAACACGCCACAATTTCGTCATTCCCATCGCCCGTCATGTCCAGTTTGCTCACAGCGAATAGCTCGTCCTCCACGGAAACATGCCTGAAGATGTAGAATTTATCTGAGAAAACTTCAAACCTTTTCCCAGTTTTTTTGTTGTCGCAAATGCTCCGTTTCAAAACATGATTTAATGTATTTCTTCGCATTTATGAATCCCGCGAACAATTGAAAATTAGAAATTTATCACTCCTTACGGGTATCATCTTTTTCTCGGTCAGAACGGCTGATTTTCCTCGTTGAAGACGCCCTCGTACTAATTTTTCATCATATAGACGGATGAGAACCGCAAGACTGCTTCGAACATATCCAACATCATCAGGACAAGAAACATTTTTCCATTATGCCGTATATTCTGAATGGGTTGGGTTATCTGGTTGAAATGTGAGCCATGTGAAGTTACCATGAATACATTCTATTCATTTTTCCCTAATGTCAGAAGATTCGGTACACTACAGTTAAATCTTGCAGCAACAAACCACTGTATAGGAACTTCAGAAAAAGTTTCATTACTGTACTGTATAGTGTATACTGAATTACAGTACTTGTTATAATGAGATTTTCAAAATTAATGACAGGAACCAATTTTCACATCAGACCTGCCAGCCCATAATCAATTAGATCTTGCTTTTCTGGCATTCTAATATTGTTGGTATTGCTAGAAAAACTGAATGTTCTTTTAAAATTAGCTTCAATCATGGATTACAGTACTTTGGTTGTACCAATCTCTTCATCCTGGGAGGATACTGTGGAAAGATCTTCATTCTAGGAGTATGTTGTGTGGGACGACTTGGAGACATGTTTGTAATTGATTACAGCTTTCATCCATGCCACAAGAATCAGTCAGTCACATCTGGGATCAAAAATTTCGGATTATGCCTCTCGCGGTCAGGAAATTTCTACCAAGAGATTGCATTAAAAATTCCTAGAAGAAATTTTATTACACTGAAATTCGGAAGTTTGTTATAACAAAATTGTGTCAACAAGTACTCTTTGGGCTTTCTGTCGGGACGGCTCCATTAATCTTCCTGCACGGATCTCAACATCCCAGTTCTTCAACGCTTTGTCAACTTAGATAATTTTCTCCAAACAAAGGAGGAATAGAGAAGCAGTTATAACATCCAGATAGGATAGGGTTACATTAATTTTGATTATAAATGCGTTCATTCTGGTGAAAATGCAAGTCCGATGGTGTCGTGACTAGCAGAAGTACGTAGAGAATAAAACTCAGTGTCACTACACTACACCGGCTGTTACATTATAGAAGAGGCAGCTTCCACATGGAAGAACGAATACTGTCATAGGTAGTTATTCCACTCGAAAAAATAACCACCTTTTTCCACAAGAAGTAACCTTGCTCAATAAGTATCGTAAATATAACTTCAGCAAGTTGGTTCAATTAGGTTAAACTTGGCCATACGACCGAATCAAGGGAAAATGACCTGGAATACTCCCAAAAATGAAGAATTTAACGAAACCCGCTACAAACAGGCTTTCCGTAAATACTGTACGATAATTGATTTCTTTGAAGATGATTCGGTCCAACACGCATTTGAACAAAAAAGAATTACCAGCGCTCCCGGTTGTCATGAAGAAGAATCAAGCTGCCCTCCAGAGTTGCAATGCAGAAGTTCAAGGAATTTCCAGTGCCAGAGGGATGAGGAAGACGAATGTCGCCCAGGACAACGCAGGAAACTTGCTGGTTCTTAATCCTCACCGGCGGGGGTACGGACTGAAACACAACTTTATCGTCCGACTCCCTGAAAAAAAAAAATTTTTTATAGGAGAGTCGAGAGAAACAAATATTCATTTCAATACGGAAAAATTTCCGATGCAATCTACATTACACACACAAAATGTGCCAGAAAGATTAAATTTTGATAATCGCCACAATTTAGGCGACTTCTCCAATTGGGCCGCGACTTCTCCAATTGCGCCATTTCTCCTCTTCGCAGGATTGTATGAATTTTTCAATTTCAAGTTATGACTTCAACAACTACATCTGAAGCAAGAAAGTGGACTGAACTTGGAAGATACTGTACAAGAATATTCCACCAGGAAACGGGATCCCCACATGAAGCTTGCTATAAATTTCTCAAATCAGATCAACCAAGTTAAAATATAAAGAGCCACGGAATTATATACAGTACTTCTATTCGGAATAACGCGTCTACCGTCCGGATCTTTTAGACGAACTTCGTGATTTTTCGAAAGATGCGTTTCCAACAAGTTCTTCAGATTTCTTTAATACTGCACTGTATTTCGTTTGAGAGAGGAGGAAGATATATTAATAAATTTTTGTTATCCCTCGAGAGATATGCAAATAATCACACCTCGCACAACTATCAACAGTGAAATTTCAAGGTAAAAACTCGCGTTGTTTAGAATTTAAAGTGACGCTTTCAAAAAATACACTGTAAAATATTCTTGGAATCAAAATGGCGAGGCATAAAAAATCAAAATAATTAGAATATTATTATAAAGCCATCACCAAGGAATCCGTAGGAATACACGTATCGACGGAAAAACATATTCGGATTTTGAAGCCTTATCTTTCAAATATAGTATTCAAAAGTGGCTCAAACAAGCATAAATTCAAGTTTTATTTGAGCTGTGAATATACAAAATAAATACCGAACACGTTAATCATATTAATGACTATCACGCCGGGAACTGCTAAATGCGTTCCGTACCATTATTATCGTGAAAAACATTTGATGAACGTGTCCCTATTTCTTTGTTATTATTAGGAATTTGCACCGGGATAGATAAAAGCCATTGCAGTAAAGCTAAATTGAAAATACCCGAACCTAATCCTAGATGAAATCCTTCCACCTGTAGCATATTCTCACCTGTTCGTCCGAGATTCGATTTATATTTGAACACCTGAACGCTAGAAAAACCTATCGAGAGAACTTGAACACGAAAATCGGGAAGAAAACTCACATTCCCTCATTGCTCTTCTCTTCTGGCGGCGAAGAACGTGGAGTGGCGTCCTTTGGTCCAACAGCTTTCAGATCGATCTTCAGCAACTCTCCCCCAGGCTGGGCCAGCAACAATGATCCGGGTTCGTTCCTATAATTATCCTCGGAGTCTCCGCTGTCGTGATGCACGGTGTACGAGTTCAGATGACAGCCCAAGTCCCACTTGTATATGCCAGATAAATGCCCTTTCATCAAGCCGCTGTCATCCTCTTCGCTTGAGTCGTCGTCTTCTGGGTCGTCTAACTGTTCCACTGGAGGTGAGACCTATCAAAAGCACATCATGAATGGAGAAAAACTGCTGATGACCTGAAGTGTTCCTCCTGCGTAATAAGTGACCCAAATATGAAGAAACTAGAAGTTCGGCTGAAATACGCAACTAATGTAAAAGTACTTTGCCACTTTCCATTAAAGACATGAAACTTGCCGATGTAAAAAGCCAAGTAGGAAAAAGCCAAACTTGCCAAAATGTAACTTCACCTGAACCATTGTCAAGGCTTTAGATGTAGCTGATGGAAATTTTGTCGAATCAAATGTTTTTTCTCTTGTTCAATGACTTGGAATACTTCCATCAAAAACATAGACTTTTGTTGAACATCAACACTGATTCGTTGCACAAGACAGATTTTTACAAGTCTTCATCATCAAGAAATGAACAAGACATCTTGTTCAATCTCAAAGCATAATCCATGATAAAGTTCGCTATATTTTCCAGAGGTGCGACATATTTTAAAGTGGAATCAAACCATGGAATTGTTTAGCTGAATAAGTCACTAGTGCAGATTGTTTTTGGTTCCTTACTCCGCTCAAACTCGTGAACATAAACGTACAAATCTCGCTTTATGGCAGAAAAATTATATCAATCAAAGGAAATTATTTCTAGCGCTCCCAATCAACATGAACCCTGTGCGGATTCCCTTTCGCTCTTTGATCAATTTCGCTTAAAAATCTAAACAAAACTAAAAAGAAACATTCTACTTTCCAAACATTGTACTCGCAGTATTCAATAAAATATCTTTATTGCTTCATATTATTAGTAGGATGTCGACATACACATAAAGCTTGTGTTACCACTACACAGTAAAATACTCAAGTTCTGCTCTTTTCAAATGTACTTGTGAACATTTGAGGCGTCAATATCAAGATGAGTTTTCGTCACATTCAAGCATTCTTCTAAAATTGGACTTCCGGCGAAAATTTTTGTTTCTTCCTTTCGTTACCGAGGATTTCTCCGATTTTTCGCTGCAGTATTAGAACAGTTCAATCAATAAATGCTGCCACGATGACGACATGTGTCAAACTTTGACATGATTAATCGAAAAATATGGAAAACACGAGATATTACGCTACGAGAATCTTCAATTAAAAACACGAATATGCATGATTTTGTATTTTAATGTAATCAATCAAGAAGAAGTAACAACATGCTTTCGAAATTATCAAAAGAAATATTCAGTTGAGCATGAGATTGATTCTAAAGGTAGACTCTGTACAACGATTTTCACCGTAAAACAAATTTGTGTTTGGTCTCATGGTCTCACTACGCATCTTGTAGGAACATAGGAGTTCTCTACATCGATTTTTTTCTGGTCCCCTTAAATTTCTTTAAGGAGAGGAAGTCCACCTTTGAATGTCTGCTAAGGTACAATGATGAACTAAACCGTACCGTTTCTTCATCATCCTCGGCTGGCTCAAGATCCCCCTCTTTCTTATTCTCTTCCACGATCTCTTCATGCCCATCACCACAACTACCAACATCCAACGTGTCGGTGCCCAGAGAACTCGAGATGGTTCCAGAGACAGAAGCCGACGATTCCGACTGTTCAGGCCCACTCGGAGCCCAACGGTATGTCCTCAAGACCCGGTCAGTCAGCGAAACCACAAGTTCCACATGCCCATTTCCCGTTGTGTCCACCAGCAGCGCTTCTTGGACATTTGCCTGGATTCTTTGGACGTAACACGGCCGCATCAACTCGCACGATGAGGAGTTGTGTTCTCCTTTGACCCCCGCGACATGAGCGTCAAAAATGCTGCACACCCCATCCGCACTAATGACAACTACGTGGTTTCTCCCGACGCGAAACACATCCCCCACGGCTACAGCCGCCACAATGCCGAGTTCAAGCGCCTTCTTCCACGGCTTCGTGAGTGAGTTTTTATAGATGAGAAGAAAGCCGGAGTTGGTGCCGACAATGAGCTCATTCTCACCGTCGTTGTCCACATCGCCGAATGTCATGGCAGAGCGGAACACGACACCAGAGATCTTGAGATCGAAGCGGCCGACGAAGCTCACGGTTCGGGCCATCACGACTAATCACTGTGCACTGGAGCGCGACCTTCGGGGATCTTAGAGTCCAAACGTTGCCAACGGTCTGGTGGCCACACTATTGCTGTCGCTTTGCACAATATCATCCCCACGGCCACCTAGAATTTTACAGCAGATTGGTTAGTTGGAATGTTAGATCACATCCACACGACAATACTCTTCTATCACGTTGATTTTCCACTCCAAGATATTCTCAAGTTGGAGTGATTTCAATCGAATAATATTACCCTTGGTTTTGCTCCAATCTTCCACACTTTTAAAATTAAATGAAAGGAAGACAGTTGAGAAAGCAATCATAATTTAAGGAAGAAAGACTCAAACCAGATTGGCGCGCTTGACAAATTTGCAAGTGAGTCAAGCTTAACCAAATAATTGAAAAATTAGATGTTTAAGAACGGCGCTTTATATCTGAAATTCTTTTGATAAGAATATTTTCTGACCTTGGCAATTTTGCGTTATGATCCTGACTGGTGTTACTTCGTCAATTCGTGCGGAATGAAGGAAAAAAATTCTACAAAATACAGTTGGACCTCTTCAACGCGAACCTGTTTAACCTAATGGTTTCCCAGTCCCTGTCCAAAGACAAGGAAGGACAGGAAATAAATGGTAATGCCTTTGGAAAGGAAACTTAGCAACTTTAATTGGTAAATAAAACCCTGGCTTGGAGTCTGCATCCTGTAGACTCATTTATACTGCGGTTTCCTGTGGTTAGCCTTTTTCTGCAGTGGGAATAGTTGAAGAATTGCTTTCGAACACCCTCCACACGGCTTCAGCGAAAATTTCAGCCCAAATTACTTCTTATAAAATTTACACCAAGCATGTTTAGACCTATTTCCCCTAACCTTCCTATCAACTCAAAACCTGTCCAAGTCAATTTTCATTATGGGTGTTTTCAAATTCTACGTAGAGAGGTCCGACGGTACTCAGTACTGTACATGAAGATAAGAATTGGGTATCAGGATGACTGTCGATCATCAGTCATCCTGTTTATTTCGAGGCGCCGTAGTATAAAAACCGTTTTGCAGACCCTTAAAATCAGCGTAAAAAAGCTATGGGGAAGCCACTTTCCGAACAAAACAACAAATTGGGTACTCACTGGCCCAAAGGAATTGCTGTCAACGGAATGTCCAGTATGGTCTCCCTCCAACCAACAATGCCCAGGAGGGATGTCAACCAAAGATCTGCGATACCCGTTGGTCGTAACAACGTCTCCTTCCAATCCTATCACTCGCTTGATCAAGTGAACGTTCGGCTCCCTCGGAGACCTACGAAAGAATCTCATTATTATACGAAAAGTGCTCCATAAATGACCGGAGTGGCAGTTTTTGAAAAAACAGATGACCTAGAAGGTAAAACAATGCCTGACGTACTACATAGGTTACACGTCATACATACAGGTAGGTGAAATTTCGCGGAAATGCTGGAAAAAATTGTGAACATTTCTAACCGTAATGAGACAACGTCTCCACGATGAAGCTCAAAGTTTCGGACAGCCCACTTGTTCAAGAACACGTAATCACTACAGCCAGGTTTCGGATTCAGCACAGGCTGCATCGAAGTACCATCAACTTTGGCAATGGATCCGACAGTATCTACGAATGTCAATCCGACCGGCACACTCACGCACAATGCTTTCAAGAACTGCAGTATCATGGATGCACGCACGCACGCACGATACCAGACGTATCCCCTTCCTATATCAGTTACCTCATCACGCACTCATATTCGAAGAAAATAAATTTTTTCTTTTTCTTTCTGGGCATAGGGATTAAAACTGATCACGACAAGGTCCGATTTCTGTGTAGTACAGCCAAACCCATGCTCAGAGTATCGAAGATGACTTCACGAAACAAACATTCGCTCTCAAGGCCACATGGACATTTCAACTTCATTGCCTTCTCTCATTTAGCCTATCCTCCGGGTGTAAATCTGTGAAGCTCCTCAAAACGGAAGTTTACAATGAACCGACAACGGAATAGAAAACCGCACGAATAAGAATGCTCAAAATTGCGATGGCCCGATGGGACATAATCGCTCCTTGCGTCACTAACCTTCTCCATCGCACCTGCACTCATCCCTTATCGCTCAGTGAGTGACTTTGAGTAGAATGATTCTGTCACAGTACTTTCCGGGACGACTTGTATGACAAGGTGACATACGGCATATATAATATTGAATTTTCAATCTATCAGTAAAAAATATAGTACAGTAATGTCCTTCTAATTTATGTTGGGTTCGTTTAATTCACTTGGGATACGTCAATATGCTATATTTTTAATGTACATGTGATGGTGGGTTAGGTTAATTTAGTTGGTATGGGGTTATATTATATTATTTAAATCAAGGTTAGGTTTGATGAAGTTAGGTTATGTCCCTTTGTCTAGGTCTTTCGTAAGTGTACAAAGTACAATACAGTCAACCCCGTTAGACCGCCCCCCGATAAACCGCCACCCTTGGTTGCCTCCAAGATTTTGTCCCTAACAAATCTCCCCAAGCTTGAAGGGATGGCAAAACCCCATTAAACCGCCATCCGCCAACATTTTTATCATGTCAAACTGGATTGCTCTATTGTTTTTCTCCCTCTATAAACCGCCATTTTCTTCTTCCTTCCCAGACTTTCCTTTCACCAATATTTTTATCTTCCCAACCATCCTTTTCTCACCTTTTATTTATGGAAATCCCAACATTTCCCTCCCTCCAAGTTTCCTCTTCAGTTTCTTTTGTTAATAAATTTCTGGGTTACTGTTTCATTGTCACCCTCTTGAAATTTTGGGCAACTGTTCTGTGAAAATATAGAGCAAACAAATATCCCTCATGCAGAAATCTCCACTCCAAGCAAAACTGTATCCTTTGATTATTGGGGACATCTATCCCCTAAACTCTGTGCTTCTTGTCATAGGAAAACTACCAAGATAGGTTTCTTCTGTATTTTCAAAAATGTTAATGAAATTTGTAGGTTGTTTTAAATTAACTTGGATTAAATTAATTAGTGGATTTATTGACTGCAATTCTCAGAAAACTTGAAAAAAAATCTCTTCAGGTATCTTTAAAATCAAACAATGAAGGAAAAAATATTGATGGACAAGAGAGCATGAGTCAAAAACTTGCAGGAACTTTCTGTTGTAAAATTTGAGCACATGATCTAATCCAAGATGGCAGGGTAAGAAAAACCAGATCAAGTGATTTTCAAGCAAAAATCACACAGTGATCAAGTACTGTAGGTGAATTATCACATCAGAATACAACTGTTATTGTGGTTTGAATGTTTAAATTTGATGGCTTTCCCTTTATAAATTTTGCCATTGAGACATAGCAGATCAATTCTATGCTCCAGTTTCCACCAAAAACCATTTCTGCTAGCTTCAGTCCAATGCTATCCTACTACTCAATATTTTGTCATTTATCTATTTTTGGGATATCTTGACTTTATGAATTTTGCCATTGAGACATAGCAGATCAATTCTATGCTCCAGTTTCCACCAAAAACCATTCCTGCTAGCTTCAGTCCCATGCTATCCTACAACTCAATATTTTGACATTTCTCATTTTTCTATTTTAGGGATATCTTAGATAAATTTCCAAATAATTTTTTGCATGGAATGATTTTGTGGAACATTTTGTAAAATACAGTATTGGTGAACTTTTCAACCTATATTCTAAGTTAACCTCTTCTAAATGAGTCTGACCAACCCAAAATTAACCCAGCCTAATCAAGGTTGAATCATTTTCTCTTGAAGCATGATCATAAATTTAATTGGTTTACCCAATTTTGAGATGTTTGTAATAAAGAAAAATTTCCCCAGAAAGCAGAGAAAAAAATTTTCATCAGCTAGGTTGAAGCAGAGGTGGCAGGGGTAGAACCTTTTTTTTTATCTGGTTCAACCTTCCCTCGATAAACCGCCAACCCCGTTAAACCGCCAAAATTCTGCTGCACAAATGTTGGCGGTTTAACGGGGGTTGACTGTATTTGGAAATTTTACTAATCACGTGGGACATAGCTCTTTGGGCACTCATTTCTCTATATTTTCTTTATATCGACGCGTGGGAAAACAAAAATTGGATCATTGGTCAGGAAATCATCGCGGATTCGACCACATAAATAGCCATAAAATTGTTCCTAATGCGAGCTTTAAAATGCCCTTATGAAGTAATATTTTCTTACGTTTGAGATATGAATTCCAGCAATTAATTCCACGGAATATATTTTCATGATGAGGCTGAAAACCTTCCCGAAATCTGTTCATCAGAAACAGACAAGCAAAGTCGTTTCCGGCAAAACAAATAAAAGACATAAACATGAGGAGATTTGGAATGCTTTGCTCGAGTATCACATAGCAGATATTTTCAGATTTATGAAACGGAAGAATTTTTCGATTCGAGAATTGCAAAAATTCATCGAAAATTCCGCAATCGTTGAAAGAAAGGCTCAATCTCGGTGTTGAACTTGAAATCAGCGATTTTTAATGCAAATCTTCTGCATGACGTTTGGTGTGCATAACTAGAAGTCCCCCCCCCCCCTAACGTCAAATGACAATATGATGGCTGAATTTTTGGCAGATTTTTTCTTTCCGTATCATCAAAGCCAGTTGAAATTTTGGTAGTCTTCATATAATCAGAGGTTTACTAATACATTTCTAGGTTGAACTTCAAGCATTTTTTCTAGCATTTTTATAAATGACGTTCAATTGCAGATCTGCTCTTGCCAAAATAACTTGAAAAACTTTTGCAGTGCATCTTTTATTGGATCATCTGAGTTTTACGATGATAATTTTGATATTCCAATCATATTTTGTTGAAATACTGATTCTGTCCGTCTTGGCATACAGTATTTTTCAAATGTTACCTTGGCTATTTTTGTGTAAGAATTAAAAAAAATGGTTCACCTGCTCATGAAAAAGGACAAAAAATGACAGAAGGAGATTTCTTCACTCGAATCCATTTTTTTGACGATAGCACAAAATTATTAAAATTCTCTCCTGCAAATCATTTTCTTGTCTGAAAATTCTGATTACAAAAACCGATACCATCCTGAGATCATTGATGTTCTACCATGAGCTAGATTTGAAAAAAAAAGTTATTGATCATTTTCCGCCGTCGTCAGTTGATGGGAAGCTAGCAATTATTTCTTCATCGGGAAATCTACAAAGGGTATCGAGATGGTGAAAGGACATGAGTACATGTACTATAGTATCTAGTACAGGCTTAATGTGAACGTTTCTTTCGCAGACCATAACTCAGAGGTTCCATCTGGGTGTGATTACGTTTCTCCGTACCAGACTTCTGGTCTTGAGTGTTACTAAATCCAATCCGATTAGTATTTGTCTGAACAACTGAACAGAAAGAGAGAGGGTATATTTCCAGATATTCCAGGCACACGGAGAATGTGGAAGCTGGGGAAGATGATTGTAGGAATGGGGGATGTATAGTCTTGATTTATCTTCTCGGAAACAGATCCATTCAAGACCTTTATTGCTGGGATGATTCAGTGGACCCCCTAAATACCAGAGCCTGCTTTCCAACAAAAGCGAAGGAAGGAGTTAATTGTTGTTCATTTGCCGTCTGTCTGCCAGCGAATGATAGTGAACAGTGTTTCTTCCCCAAGTCGATCTGTTTGGGACTCTAAGCTTCTTTTTTTTTTCCTACGAAAATTCTTTTTGGCTTACGATCCTCGAAGATGAATCAAGACGTGAACTTATCCAACGATTCGAAATTATTCCTGATGAGAATGACTCATCTTTAAAATTGTTCGTGATCAGAAAATCCTGTAACGCCTCTATTTTTTTTTTTATAATTTTGGATCCAGAAACGTATACCGCGTTTTTTTTTCGAGAATATGATGCAATCGTCAAATACGCCCTGGTACTTTTTTCAAGCACCTTCCGCCTCATATAATACCTAACCCAAAAATTAGCTCTAGAGTATTACAAAATAAGTGTTTCTTCCAGATGCTTTGCCTATGGCGCAATTCCCGACGCGCAAACTTCCGAAGCAAATAACTCCGCGAATTTTACACTTTAAAAATTTCACAATATTTTAAATTGAACCCAAAGATGTTCTTCAACTTTTCTTGTATATTATAAAAATTTACCCAATTGACAGATCTTGAGATATTCTCCCTTTTCTAAACCTAACTTTTCTTCGGTGATAAGAATCTGGAAAACCGTCATGCCAGATTCTTATCTCACTGATACACAAGCTTTTGGTGCAAGACTTCAAAAGCCTTGTTTCTAAGTTTAGATGAATGAATTTATTTCTGCAACACATGAAAAATGTCACTTCCGAATCACAGAATTACATTCATGAATTTTGTTGAACTTTGTGAGGAATCCTCTGAGATGACCTCAAGCGAATTCTTGTGGGGGAAAAAAAACCTGAAATTGACGGAATTCTACTGATTGTTTACGGAGGAAAAAATATCAATGATTTGCCTTGAAGGTAATTGATCATTGGAGATAAAATAGGAACAATTGAAGTAGGAAGATTGGATAATTACTGTACTGTGCTGTATTGTGTGACTTTGCGTGCGAATCTCCCCGGGGCTTGTGAGAAACTCCCTTTTTAATTAGACCTTTCATCACCCTGGGAAAACTTTGTTGATGCGTTTTCCGCGTAGAGTGATAATACTGTAATATTATTTGCATGGTCTTTGCAGATTGATAATAATGATGAAAAATTGTGCCAAGGTTGCCTGCATATATTGGAGTGGGAGTCTTTCGAAGCTACATTTTCTGCGCGCAAGTTAGCGTCTTTGGTGAGCGGATATCAGCGGGGGACATAGTCGTCGGGGATTAATTGCTGAGCATGCTGGGGCTAATCTGGTCTCGGGACCAAGTTTCTGGGCAGCAAAGCGTGCTGTTGGTGCCTCAGCCATATTCTATTGCCCTGTGCTGTTGTTGGGACCTATATATGCAGGCTGGCCCAAGCTGTCAACAAAGGGCGGCTTCAGTAGTTTGCCGATATGCAAAAAAAAATGAAAAAATAAAAAAGTTCTCTACTTGTATGCAAACTGATTCTTCCGAGAGAGGTGCATTATATGTGTGTACAGCTGCCATGCCTCGAAAAGCCGCCCGCTGAATGACTCATTACCCACGCGTGTAAAATATCTCGACGTTGATTGTCTCGATACATTAAAAAAAACCAATGCACGATGCACATATTTTATAGCTCCTTAGCATTTTGCTAGTTTTGTGTACCTTGCGTTTTTGGCCTTACATTTATGCGTTTTTTTTGGCAGTGTGGAAATCGAGCAGTATGTGTATAGATGTTAACAGCCGGACTCAATTTTTCAAAATTAGGGAAGAAGAATCATCGTCCAAGACATTTTAAAGTAATTTCAATGTCGAGGGTTTTTTTTTACTGTATTTTTCAAGGATAAAAGAACCAGTGGATAAATATATTTTCAACGTTGAGTCGAAAGATCATGTTAAAATTGATGATTTTTTTTCTTCTTCTTCGAATGAAGTACATGTCGAAGTTTTAGTTGCGTTGGTTTGACCAGTACTGTATAGAAATGAACAATTTTTGAAGGCTTTTAAATGAAAAAAAAAACTGTGTGGGTTCTTAAACGGACAGCGTTTTTTAAATTCTGAGACAACCAGTCAGGTGTTCTTCAGGTCATTTTTTTAGTTTTTAGAAATGTTTTTCAAAATTGCGCGCCGTTTTTTTTAAATTCTGCCTGGTAGAATCATTCCGAAGGCAAATAAGTGTACGTGGCTGGTTTACTCCCGGCTTTGCTTTTCTTGAAAATTTTCAGCTTGCAAAATAAATGACTAAAAAAAGGAAGACCATCAATTTCTCAAAGAAGTTTTTACGTGAAACATGGAAGCTCATTCCCAAAAAAAGTGTCTGGTATTCAGGGCGCAGAATCCCAGGGCACTTAGGCACCAAAATTCGGAGTATGTGTGCGACGCAATCCGGATGAGACGGCTCCGAGCTTGTCCAGGAAGTGTGTAACTGACTGATGCAACACACTTCCGGGAAGATCGGATCTATGATTGAGCACAAGTCTGCCGCTGTTCCACTTACTTCCGAGTCCCTTTTCTTGTTGTTGCTTTTTTTTTGCATGTTATTTTTTGCGGGAATCGACTCCAAATAGAAGGCAAAAAGGCTCAAGATATTATTTCGTCTGAGCAAGGGAAGTGATCCGTCTCAATACGCGCGACGAAGGAAAAACATACGCGGTCGCCAAATTGCTGTGTGTTGATGAATGGTCATAGAGTCAGTTTGTTTCTTGTTTTGATATCCCAGGGCATTGCAAAAATTCCAGAGTACGCCGTTTAGGTTTTTTTTTCACGTGTCACTTACATTGACCTGACTTTTCGTTGACTCTCTGAAC
This sequence comes from Notodromas monacha, assembly GCA_905338405.1. Lineage (NCBI taxonomy): Eukaryota > Metazoa > Arthropoda > Ostracoda > Podocopida > Cyprididae > Notodromas > Notodromas monacha. The sequence goes on from CAJPEX010000365.1 coordinate 47,979, forward strand.
GTATATAAATGAATGTTTACGCGTAGAAATACAATTTATTTCTATTTAATTTTGCTGAATACTACATCTCATTCAAATTCTACCAGTTGAGGCTCTGTAGAAACAATTTTACTAATTTGATAAAAATCAAATTAATAACTTTATCATTATAATTATCTAGAAGCAAGTCTTTCGTAGAAAAATTTTGATAACATGGCTTTTCTGCATTCGCGTAATTATGTTTATGTTTTATTTGGAAAAGAACGTCTTCACAAAAAATCAGAAGAAATTCCTTAACGTTTTGACGAATCTCTCGAAAACTACGGAACTCAGGACAATCTTTGAATCTATGAGAGCTCTCGTCAAATTGTATAAAATATGTTCGAAGAGATCCTGATTTTAAAAGCTATATTCTGTCAAAAATCATGTTGCTTCAGTGGCCGTTTCGTGTCATCCTTGAAGTGTCAGAAATATGTGTATACATCTAAGATAAATTTGACTTCAGTATCACAATCCCCTTTTGGGATTTACTGATTGAATGAATGCATGCACAGGATTGAAGATTTTGAGAAAAAAATACTGAACGCACGTCCAAGAAATCGGATATTTTCGGGCAAGAGTATTTCGAACTGTCAAAGGAATCGTGCTCTTTTAGAAAAATACATTTTTTTAAATGACTTTCAAGATTTAGTCAAACATACAATTTTTCCTTGGAAAAATGTTGTCTGATTGACTGTTTAAATTAAATCATTGAAAGCAGCTTAGAACGAAGATATTGATGGATTTTTTCATTAACCTCAGAGATGGAGATTCTTTAAATTTTTTACAAATATATTTTTAGGTCATTCCAATGCGATTAAATCGGCCAACCTAATTGGCATTTGTAAACGAATGAAATAAAATTTAATGGGACTTTTACAACTGGAACTACTTCATTTAGGAAGCATTCATCTTCACAAAGCTGTCTATTTATTTTATTTTGTTGAAATCCATCTCACTCAGTAAATGTCCCCTGTGTTGTCTGCCAAATTAGTTCAGCTCATTTTTTTCTAGATTGAAAATAAAATATTTTAGAAAAAAAACCACTGCACTAATATAATCAAGATTTCGTTTAAGCCAAAAGTACCCCATTTGGTCTGGAATCGCAGCGCGGTTTTTCTGCCCGCAAATGTCACTCGGTTACCATTTCTGCCGCAAAAACTCATCACAGATACAAACATCACCCACGATTTTCTAGTCACGGAGTCTCAGATTGGCTCCTTCCTATTCATTCAGACGCGAAAAGTCATTCAGTCGGTCTTTTTTTTTTTGCATCTGCTTTTTCTTTGCTGCTTCTGGAACATTCTAGGGGATCCCGCCTCGTCCCACTACTCCTTGATCACGCTGGCGAGATGCCTCAGTTTCCTTGGTCATTATCATCAATCTTTGCAACCCCCCTGGAAAGAATGTGTGTGTGCGAGGGAGCAGCAGAAAACAGCTTCTGCTTTCTACCGCACTGATGCTTTCGGACATCCTAGAAAGAAAAAGAAAAAAAGCAGCTTTTTTCGCCACTCGGGGGAAAATGCGATTGTCGGATGAGGATATTCCGCTAGATCAGGTTTCGGTTCCTCTTCCCGAGAACCTGAATTAAACGGCCTATAACTGAATTGAATGCAGTTGTCTGTTCAAGTTATTCGGTCGTTGCCTTGACGGAGTGTGGCCCACTGAGATTAACTTCAAACGGCATGCGTGACTCAGATCTTTTTTCTTTGTACTGTACTACATTCCTGACTATTTGAACGATTAAATAAAATTAAAATATTAAAGATGACCATGAATGAGCATTTACTTCAATTTTTATTCCCATATCCAAAAAATCTGAAGCGATCAAACTTATTATAGTCGCTTGACGAGAGCCAAAAATTTGTGCTCCTCTAATTTTGCTGTTCGAACAATAAATATAATAAAATTATAGAGTATTACTCTACAAATAGTCTGGGGTTGTTTTATGCGTAGGTCTATTTTCCGAATACTGAAAATTAAAAACGACTCACGTATTGAAATGAAATCGAAACTTTTGTAGATGTGGGGCCTGAGATCGAAAAAATTATTCCGTTCGATATTTTCAAAATGTTTCGAAAATTAAGAGCATTATAAAGTTGGTCCCTGTTATTGCTGAATTTCAGATTAATTAGCAGATTATATAAAATCGAAACGCTTGTTGGTAAATTTGTGGACGCGAGATCCAAAAAAATATGCCTCAAAAGATATTTTCAGAATGTTTTCAAGACGAATATTATGAGAGCTGATTTTCAGATTAATTAGCTTGGTTTCGGAACGAAATTATAAGTTTCTCGTTTCCGAACATCCGCTCAAGAATATTTCTTTATGCATTCCTTTTTTTCTGAGTGTGTGTGGTAAAAAGCTCTCGGCGGAAACGGTCATATTTCTCTGAACAAGTTCGAATGTAAGTTGTTGACCCAAGGTCCATTATTTCCCATCACCTCCTCCCTTCGGTTTGTTCCGCCCCACTGGAAAAGTGAACTTGTGAATGGAGTGCTTCGGGCGCTGGGTGCAGGACTCGGCGGTCTATCGTTCATGTACACGGCAATTCGAACAGGAATAAAATATACTACGCTGTATTTGCAATAATAATGGAGGAAAAAGAGGAAGACGAGGCAAGGAAAATGAAGTGAGATTTTTCTCTCATTCCTTCCAGAGCTTTTCATGTGCCCGGGAAAGACGGGTCTCGCTTTTCATACCTTCGCTGCGGGGGTGCGAAGAATGCCAACATTATGCGGAGTCTCTGGTTTTTCGGAGAAATTTTCTGAATTGCTCGCGGGACTTTTCGGGAAGTTTTGAAAAACCTACGGACACAAAAAAATTCCCTGAACTTATTAAGCAAAAGTATTTTTATTTTTAATGTGTTAAACGTGATCAACAGTCCGCTGTAAAACATGATTCCATAACTGTAAAATAACTGTAAAAAATATTTTGTGCTCTAGAACTGTACCAAGCAATTATTTCTACATACAATTTTGATACCTTCAGTTGATAAGCTAGAATCTCAACTACGTTTCTCCAGGATATAAATTATATCTGAGTGGCATCGAAAATGTTTCCAGATCCTTCGGAAAGTTTCTTCATGAATTATTGAAAAATTATATGCATGAAATGCTTTTTCATTTGTAGAATATCATAAGATAACCGCAAAAAGCTGAAAAATTAAGTTAATAACGCTCATTGCAATCAGGCAAACATATTAAAAAGCTGATCATCAACTGGACAAATGATGTTGTCGATAACATATTATTTCAAACAGCCAGTTTGATTCGTTTTTCACATAGAAAAATCTAATGCCATTCAGACTACCATATTATCCGAAGCCAGGTAAATTATTTAAATGAGAAATCGGATTTTCTATCACGAGATTGCTTATCTTTAGAGTTTAAAATTTTTTTGTCTGTAGCTGGTTCAGAGACGAAACATGTAACACGGGTTTCCTTGTACTGTAGTAACATATGATGCTGAACAAAGTTAATCAGTCTTGATGTGAGAGTCTAGTGCAGTGTTTCATTTTCACTGCCTAAATTACGAAATCAGCCTTCAACACTTGCAGACACTAATCCAACCTTGTTAAAAGATTGGCAGGGAAAGTTTCGCTGATCCCCATGGGAATCCGAAGCACATCCGTGCCAATAACACGACGTGACAACCTTTTGCTTTACCCCTGCTGGGGGAGTGTTCTCGAGAATTTCAGGAGTGAGATGGGTGTAAACGGGTGTCGGGGCTCGATACCCACTGAAGTTCCCCGTGTATGCATAAAAAAGATGACCGCAATGATGCCGAAAAGAAAGAGGAAATGAAGAAAGATGGCAAAGACCCGCAGTAAATTCCGAGGGTTCTTCGTACCCGGGATAGGATAATACAAAGGCAAGCGCGTGAAATTCACGCTCTTCCAGCAGGGGTTTCTGAAACGGAAATGCTTCGTGGTTCTTCCTGCGGTGTGGGATAAATCCTCCTACTTCCGGCCAAGGGGAAGGACTCCTGTTTCCTGGTCGCAGAAATTCGGCACGGAATTGCCGTTTGAAGATTGACCAGGAGAAAAAAATGTATTTCCGAAAAGCGCACATTTGTTCTTACACGGGAACCATTTATTCGTGTGTGGCTCGATGAGTCACAGCTTCGAAACACGCCACAAACTCATAGAAATTCAGGATTTTAAAATAATATTCTCTGTTTCAAGTCTAGATCATAGATCACCATTCAAGATGTAAAAAACGAGTTTTAAAAATTTGATCAAAAGTTGATGCGGTTTTCACTGAACAGACGTGCCGAGAACTGTCACAGTACTTCCATTTCAGCATAATTTAAAAAATGGCATGCGCATGCATTTGTTTTCTTAGACTCGATGAATAAAAATTATAATTTTATTGCTTATTGAAATGCTGAATAGTATTTCGGACAAATATTAGAAAAAATGTACGACACCAATTCGCGCAACCCGTTGTGAATTAAATATGGATTGTTCTTTCATTTTTCAAGTCTTGTTTTTCGCTCAACACTGCATGATCTCAAGGGGATATCGTTTCGCATATTTTCTATCTAATACTTTCGACGAAAGAGCGAGTTGTTGTTGATAATATCGGGAATTTGAAAACACGAAGGAAAAAAAAAAGCCTGAATGACTCTCCGATATAATTTAAGCTGCGCACATTTCCGTGAGCATCAAATCTGGCTGATTAAAAAAAAATCAGGAGCTTTTTGAAAAATCGTTCATGATGGACACTCACTTTTTCGCCTGTTTTGTACCGGAGAAATTGTCTTCGTTCACTTTATGTATAAGCATTTACAGAGCTTCAATGTCGACGCCGCGCAGAAAACGCTGGTGGGATTTGTCCGTTTATAAATAATACCCGCATGAACAAATAACAGTTTAGGTAATTTCTACCAGAAAACCTCGTCATTATGATAATCAATCAGATTATCAAGGATACAAAAACGTGAGAGAGATTTAGAATAAAAAAAAAGCGCCAGAGTATAAATATACATCAAGAACAGTGCCGCAACTCTCGGAAGACGAAAACTGATGCGCCCCAGACTTTTCCTCTTCTCAAGCTTTCGTGGCTCTGCATCGGATGATCATTCATGCCACCAAAAACCCCTTCCGTATTTCCCCAGCACGACCCCCTTATTTCTTTTAAACTTTTTTTTTTTTGCTTGTCATCAATTTCTGACGCAGAAGTTTTTCTGGGGAAAAGGGGGAATAAAAAAGTTGCTTTTGAATAAGATACTTGGCAGGCGCCTGGAACCGGCGCTTTTGAGGCACTGATGACAGACGTTTATTCATGTGCAGATAACTTTTTTTTTTTTGTGAGTGATGAAAAGTTTGCTAAAGACTGATGCTTTCTGCCCCTGTCACGAGCTGCTTGACACAGAATACTGTGAAAGACTATGTGTCGCAGTTTCGGGTCTATTTTGGAAATTATAACTGCTTTTTAAGCCTGAAACTGAACAAAGTCTTCGAATAGACAAATTTCCAATGGATTGAAAGATTTAAATATTGAGAAATATCTCACGAAACTGAACTAAAATGTTTGAATACTGGTTTAAAAGATGGGATAGAACAGCGAATGATTTTGTATTTTAAATGAAAATCCGGAATACGAGCCGTTTTCTGTATTTTTTACTTCACAATTTTCTTTCATTTCTGCTTTGACATTTTTCCCCATGCGAAGAAAGATATTGCGGAGAGATTTTGGAATGTTGACGAATTCTGACGAATTGTCTGATATTTTCCCGCAATTTCTAATAAAAAGAAAAATCATTTGTTGTAAACTTTTGAAATAGGATTTCGTTTGAACACTTATCCAGAGAATTCTCAGCCGACTTGCAAACGTAAGTCACGTTTCTTGATGCAATGATCCGAACAATTTCCAAACGCACATTTTAAAGCTATGTCGTATTTTTTAACTCAGAATTCGCGATCCTTAAATACCTTTTGCAACCTCTTTGAGTTCTGCAGGAATAACTTGAAGGAATTCTTGAGCATCACAAACTTTGAAATCACGAATGAATGGAAAGAGTCAAGGATGCTGTTCTGGTGGCTGATTTATTTCTACTTGTCGTCCTGGGTAGCAAAGTTCTGTGGGATGGAAACTTTTATGTTGTCAGAGACGAAAAATTCTTCGAATCTATGCTGGAGAAATCAGACACCCGTCCAGCAATGAATGATGATTATGAATGTTAGAGTTCTGTTTGATACTCAACGCAATAAAATTTGTGAAAATCTTCTCAAGATTTAAATCGAGGAAAAAAGTCGGGATATTCCCCTTTATATTTAAATGTTTTCTTCGTGTGTCGAAGCCACGCTTCCAGTTTATTATTCTTCACTGGCCCGGTGCTCCTCAGAATTGGAAAACCGGGAAATCCGGTATTCGATGCACGTAAATTCAAATGCAGGGTACTTCACCAGCCCATGATTCTTGGCTCCAGATTTTCTTATGATGAAATCATTCGCATCCTTGACAAGAAAGCATCAAGAGTCCCAAATTTACCAAGTGAAACCAACGTGAGGTCGAAGTAAACTGTGCGCCATTCAAAGGAGCGTCAGAGAAACTGAGCGCCACCTAAGTGAGCGTCTTTGCTGAAATTTTAGAATTGTTCGCTTTTTTAGCTCGTAAAATGCATCTTTATATTCAAATGATCTCTAGCAAAATATCATGGGCAAAAATATTGATTACCTAAACGTGATGGTTTTATTTTGCTGATCGGAATTATTTCACACATGATGAAATATTTTACTGCTAACGTCGCTCACTTGAAAATAAATTCTGCATTCTACAGTACAGTAATTCAATTTTCAAAGTTTTGTGCAATTTCTATGGGATTTCGAACAGAAATCAGGCAATTTTTTTTTTAGTTGCGTCAGAATTCTTCGTCAACGTGCAAATTTCCTCACAAGGTTTTGTTTCGACTTGACGGAATTCCCGTGCATATAATTAAAAATAATTGCTCGCAAGTAAAAATGCATTTGAAAAGGTTATTGTTCCCGATTGTTTTTTCTTATCTTGACGCAAAATCGTTGATATTTCTGTTCCCTTTTTTACCGACTCATCAGAGTTATAAATATTTCAAGCAGCAGCAGTCCAAAACTTTTGAGTTTTTTTTTTGCGAGTCCTCGGGTGCATAGCGGATGACCTCGTTTTCTCGCTTTATTTTCCCGCGTATTGCATAAACTAATGTGCCGTTCTGCCGGGGCTCATGAAGTTCGCACCTGTCGCAAAATCTAAATAGCTAAGCGTAAAGTTAAGCCCCCCGGTCGTCATCGACGTGTCCGTGCTTTCCCCTTCTGAAATGCGAAGGGCGAGGGTGCTTGAAATATAAATGAGATCAGGGCTGGCCCAGGGCGGTGATTTCATGGTCAGTCCTGCAGATACGTGCCTCGGGCAAGATATAGCTGCTGCTGGTCCTGCTGCGTTTAGTTCGAATGTGCGAGGGAATAATGAACATCAGCAGCAGAAATGTATAATGGGGTAATATGATGAAGAGGGCCGTGGAAGACGAGAGGAGGATAAAGATCTACAGCAAAATTATATTGTACAAGTAATACGATGGAACAGACCGTGGAAGATACGCTGAAGAGGGCTGTGCGCGTGGAACATGAAGTGGTGTACGGAAATTCAAAGGGCGTCTTTATTTTTTCATTAAAAAAATAATGCTGTTGAACCTCAAGAAGTCAAACCTCCCGAAGTTGAAATTTTTCCGATTCCAGGTCCGAATTCCCTCAATAGAAACCATGCATTGAAAACCTCTAAAACTCTCAGGCTTTTCCTCTCAAACCTCCATTACTTGAAATTTTCTGAGGCCTTTGGTTATTATTATCTCAAAACAGGAAGAAGGAAATCAGTATAAGCTAGCAATTTGTTTTATTGAAAAGAAGTGAAAGGCAAAGTGGGCAAATGAACCCTTGCATCCAAGTTCAGCATCCTGTCAACTCATGATCCTGTCAAGTTGAATATTTTGCTGGTCCCTTGAAATTTGACTCGAAGAAGTTTGACCGAAATAAATTTTTAAAAATCGTGGCGATTAATTATTCATACATTACGCTTTTTCATTTATTTTATTTCAATACTTTTTTTTAATAATTTTCTATAGGACAGAATGGGTCGGATGGATGTTTGGGATGGGCGGATGTGGTAAACATTTTCTAACCTTGTGAATGCTGACAAGCGGCAAATAAAGCTTTTATATCAATCAATAAATCATAAAATACTTTATCTCAAATTTTGATTGCATATCATAGTGTAAATGAGTGATTGTTCAAATGAGCAATGTTCTTCACTTAAACACATTCTGAGGATGCTGGAATTTCGTTTTACGCATACGTTTGGCACGCAAAAGAAACTAACTGCAGTTTACTTTGAATTTAAGGAAGTTCAGTTATACAGGAAAGAACACAGTCCACGATATTTTCCAGTTTTCAGAAATGCCACCCAATGCATGAGTGCATCCTTCTAGATTCTGTTATGAAAATTACCGTTTGCATTTGATCAAGGACTGAGCTCCAATAAGTCAATCAATTGTTGTGGAAATAAATTGATAAAATGTCCTATTTTTAGAGAACAAAAACCTATGGCTTATCAAATGACTCATTGACTCATCAACTATACTTCATTATAAGTGAATTTATTCGCTACTCTTGCAGTTTGTTTGTCTATGTGTCCATGAATCAATTTATGATGATGAGCTTTATTTCGGTCGTATAAATGTGGATGCACAATATCATAATTTTTGAATGAAATTATGCCCTTAGAAGTACAATTCCATGTAATTTGTGCGATGTTCAAGAATTCCGGCCAAGTGGCTTCTAAGGATTTAACCACGCATGCCTGTTTTCCGTCTTGCTTTTATTATTGTACTGTGCCACTTTTAGAACATTTGATATACCTGTGTGACGCAATTTTTCGAAACAGAAATTAGAGTTGAGCACACAGAAAAAAATAGGGAGGTTGTAGAACGTCAGGACTTTGATTGAAATATCTTTGCAAACGATGAAGGCAATGTGATCTACTCTATTTGTCAGTTAATGATGGATCAACGTTGATTCAGCCGCACTGCAATTTCACGCTTTTGCCTTCTTGCATATTTGTGACGGACATTAATCTACATAAAGCCGTACTACAAATTTTCTCAAAGGGCATTACATGATCCCAGCCCCCCCACCCTCCTGAAATATGGCCCGATCTTTCACGATCATTAATCTCAGTTGAAAGTAAGAGACTCTCCGGGAATTGATGCATGGTGTCCCGGGTGTGGAATTACGTGTGGGTTCGAGATCGGCGTGAGACGGACCGGGTTACGACAATGAGTACAGCTCTGGTTTTTGAGGATGCAGGAAGCATTTCCGGTGGCAACCCCGGGGTCTTTTTGACACAAGCGTGCGTACGGGTTCCCGGGTTCCGCGGGGTTTTTCGGGCCCGTCAGCCGACCGACCGTCGGCGCCATGGCACGCGGCCAAGAATGCCGCGCGCCTTTTTGACTTCTTGCCAGCAATTCCTGTCTCTGCCTACCCATGCTGATCCCACACCGAGTCCCGGGATTGCCGAAACCCGGCTTTCCTCGTTGGGCCGCCGATCGAGATAACTCAACCCCCCACCCTCGATGGTAAATCGAGTGACAAACTTGACTGAAGAAATCACATGCAGTCAAATCTCGTTACATCGAACCCACGGGGGCCACGAAATTTTTTGTTGTTGTCTGGATTGAGTGAGACAATTTTGTTATAACGGAAAATTTGTTATAAGCAAACTGGGAAACATAGCACATATTGAACAGGGATTGAAAAAAAAAAATCCATCCTGCTGGTGGGCTCTCCCTAAAACGAAATTCAGTTATGGAGAGAGAATTTCTGTTCCGTAGAGAACCCCTATAAAATGGGGAAAGAACCATATTAAACCTTTTAAAAAATTCGTTACACAGATAAAATTGTTGTAAATAAGATCGTTGTAGAAAAAGAGAGTGTAGAAAAAAAGACCATTTGTCCCATTCGTGCTGCTAATGGTTGAAAAATCGGTTCCTGAAAAGCAAGTACAGAAGGTAGTCAGTACAGTCAACCCCCGTCTAACGGAGTTGATTCGTGCAAGGGACGAGTCTGTTAGACGAAAAGTCCTTTACACGAATTCAATTAAATAAAAAATTAAAAATTTCAATTTTCAACACTAATTTCAAACCAAAAGAAGTCTGTTTGGTGGATTTTGTCTGTTGGGCGGGAGGAAAAACTGCTTGCAGAGCTGGTCTGTTTGGTAAAATTCCCTTACACAGGAGGTCTGTTAGGTGGGGGGCCACTGTATTTTATTACAATTTTTTATATGTCTTGAAAAAATTCACCAACATTATCGAATTTTCGGGGAGGTTTAATTATCCAGACAAGCGCCCTCGGTATTTAGCCTGGGTGACCAGATTTTTTTTTCAATTCATAAATAAATCCAGTCCATAAATGAAAAGGGATTTCAGGGATCGGCGCGGCGAGGCTATGGTATAGCGCCTCGACGTCTGCGGGTTGCCTTCGAATTCGCATAAGTCGGCCCTGGCCCTGTCTTGACCCAAGGGGAACCTTTATTGTCGCAGGGTTCGGCAAGTTACCCGCTGTTCTCACCTGTCAGCGGCCTGTGTCAAAAGTTATAGCATCTTTGCATTTTCTTGGCATTCGAGGCTGGCTCATCAAGTTGCCATCGTTGCGGGTTTTTCATCTCGCAACAAATAAAACGATAAGCCCACGTTTTAAAATACATTTGCTGAAAAGATAAATGATTGGCTTCTGATTTTTAAAGTGAAAATTTAACTGCAGCTCCAGTATTCCATGTCTTGATTTTTCCAACTATATAGGTTTTGAAATGAAATAATAATTGGTTATCTTAATTTCCATTTAAATTCAAGTTGGAAGTCGCGTTAGTGATATTTTGCGTTCAAGCGTTTTCATTGAATAAAAAATTTTAAATTATATCCTGTTTTTAACTCCAGGAAAATTGTCTAAAAATATTATGATACTATTGTACTTGTGAAACCGTTGCTGCTTCAACGGTCATCTTTACTGGAAAATCGTCCCAGTTTTCTCAAGTTCTGTGGAAAAAATATCTGAAAAGAGTTCCAAATGCGGCGAAGCGAACATTTTGACACGACTCAAATTTTTACTTATCTCCAAAATCTAAGAATTCTCGTCTGGAATTGATTCAACGCGAACTTTACAACACATCCATTCATGGAATAGACTTTTCACGAGATAATACACTAATTGTCTCTATTCTATTGTCAGCAGTTTTTGAATGCGCAACAGACGTGGTTTTCTTTCCCAAAAAATTAATACTGTCTCTTCATTTTTGTGAAATTTGTTAAAGATGTGGGATTTTGTCGCACTCCTGTTCACGCATAGTTAGCTGCAAGCTAAGGTCTTCGAGTAATGCATGCATAATATATCTTCCGGAGACTAATTCGCTGACTCATTAGGACTTCGTTCTGAATAATTGCTCGTCTTGCATTCTCAAAATCGCGCAAAAGCCTTTGGCGGTGAAATTAAAGCACCTCAATAGCGTATCACAATTTCCATGCATACTCGACATACCACTAATTTGAAGCTCAGAATCAAGTAAATTTAAGATATTTATTCTTAGTTCTTGGAACTTAATCTCTAATAATTATTGCTTGAATTCTGATAGAGATTGAAACGTGAAACCTTGGCCTGAAATCGTCATCTGCAATTGTTTTCATTATGCGAGACTGACTTCTAGATGACGTGGAATTCCGGTGGCGGTTGGTTTTCAATTACAAAAGCAAATTTTAATTGAGTTCAAATGTATAAAAAAATTGCTGATTATATGCAGACGCAAGTTCGTCTTTATTAAATGGATTTTCCTATCTTTTTTATTTTTTTTAGGAAAAAAAGCAAAACGATTAAAAGTTCTTATTGATGAACGAAAAATGCATTTTACTTCTTCGGATGCCAGTTTAAGGTTCGAGCACACGGTTCTGGGTTTTTGAAGGTTTTTTTTTTTAAAGAGATTCTGTGAATATGAATGACAGCGATGAAGGAAATCAGGAGTGAAAAGCGGAAAGATAACAAGAGCATCCTCTGGAGTCTTTCTAGGACGAAGGCTTTCTGTAGCTCGACGGCGTTTTAGCTGTCGAGAGTGAAACTTTTTCGGCAGCAAAAACTGACTTGAATGCTCATCTGACAGGAAATTGCTCCAGAAGAGGAACTTTTTATTTCATTTAGACTGGAAGACGTTGTGCGAACTCTTGAGGTACGTTTTTCCGGACTTTCAAGGCCATATAGTATATAGACGCCAGAATTTGCGGAACTTCTCTCTTCAGGCTTTCGTTTGGGATGCAATTTTCAGTCTCCAACTCGTCAGTTTTCCGTGCGAAAACTTCTCCGCTGCTTTAGAGGTTAGGATTGAAAATAAGTATATCATGCTATTTTTAAAATAAATTCCATGACCATTCAGTGCTTTCTTTTCCTTACCCAGTGAACCCCGCAGCAAATGAACCTATAGTGCAAATTTTAAAGAAATTACTGTATTGCACTCCTCTGAACTGTTGCAATGCCTCATCCGAGTGACACTCATTTAAACGACGAATTATATCAACTGGATGATCTGAAACGTTATCTTTAGAAGCAATATTCCGTAAATTTTTTAAAAATGAGACGGATTTTGGTGGGGTATTGAATATCGAAAGAAAATTCATAAATTTCCGCTCTAGGACTTTCCCCAGATTTACGGCCCATTTCTTTCTTTGGAAGAACGATTTCTTGGTTCTGGAAGCAAGAGTAGAAAGATTCACAGAACCCTGAATTGTTTCCTCGCTCCAAAGCAAGACCGGAACAAAACGCTCGGGCGGGGTCACATATTCGAAATTTCCAGTTAACTTCCGTTCGCCGGGGAAAAGGGTTGAATGGGGAAAGAAATCTCTGCAGAAAAGAACCTTCATTTCGAAAAAAGGGGGAAAAATAGACACGAAAGTGAGTTATCCCACCGAATGTCGATTCTTATGCGACCCCTTTCCCGACCAGTTTGTCACGAAAGGAATCCTTTCTCCATGGTTATTTTGTCAACTAAACTGCTCATAAATTCTAACCTCATCCTTTCGCCTTTCCAAACTTCTGCATTGTTCGTGGAATGCACAGCCGATATTTTCTGTGCTCATGTGAATTCTCGGAATGTATCGGCTTTTCAGAGCTTCAAGCATGAAGAAATCCTTAATGGCAATCCGCAAAAATTCCTTGGCCCCTGAATACTTTGAAATCACCAGTCATATTACGTTTCATTGCATCTCTCGAAATTTGTAAAAAAAAAAATTTGAAAACTTAGAAGCTAATCCTTGAAAGAAATGCATGTCCAAAAAAGTGGCCACGTGCAAATTTTTAGTGTGGATTCCACAGAATAAACCAGAATTCATTGACAGAGAAACTTGTGTTTCTCACCTCTGCAAAAAAGGAACTACAGTACTGTAGTTACTTACTGATCAAGTCTCTGGAATATTTTCGGATACAACTGAGTATATGAGCTTTAACTCAAAAAATAATCTCTTTGTTTTACATCAATTAATTTTTCCTGAGCGCCCTTGAATTTTAAAATATATCTTTCTCAGTAATGCTCATACATACAATTTTTTGGAATTTCTTGTAGCTGATCTGCAATTGCCTCTGCCTTCTGCTTTGCACATACTGTATTACACGTTCAATGCAAAAGTTGAAATTTATTGGAATTCAATGAAGAGACCCTTTCTGAAATCTTGAAGGATCAAGATAAACTGTTGGCCTTATATGATTTATAATCAAAGATTCTCTTTAAATTGTTCATTCAACTAAACCTCATCTGGAAACAAGCTGAAGACCTTGTGCTTTAAATTAGAATGCTTTAAATTAATTGTTGCTGATATTTTGTTTCCAACGCCAGGGAAGGAATGGGTGCATGCATACATGTCAAATGTCTGGTTGTATTTTGTGGATTGTATTTTCTTTTATTTTTGTTATCCATTTGTGCTCGGTTTCTTGCTCAGAAGTGATTAAATGTCATTGAGTTGATTTGGGTTGGGTGGGGAGGGGGTTTGGATGTGGAAATCTTGATTGAACCTTGTGAATGCTGAAAAGCGGAAAATAAAGCATTCTGTTCATTCATTCATTCAAGTTGAAATTTATATCTAAGAATATTCTCAATGCAGTCAATTTTTTGAGGAATAATTTCATGAAGCGAGGTCAGTCATATTTATGGATTTTCTCAACTGTTTATTTCGGAGAAGAGCCAATGACCCTTCAACAAACTTTTTTTTTTGCTTTCAAGATCTGAAATGTTCGTGATATTTCAAAAGTAGTCTCAAAGCCGGAATATTTCGTGTTGAGAGGAGAGTTCTGCGTTATTGAGAAGCCGATCTCGAAGTGGAGATGACGGAGTTGTTGCTGGTAAAGAAAGCCCATGATTTCCCTGGTGGGCACGACGGGATTATCCCGTACCCTACCCCATGTAAACGCACCCCCCAAAAAAGAGAAAATCATACATCACATTGCAACCCATGGGCGTACGTATTTGTAGGAATCGTCTATCGCGGAAACCCCGTCTGGGACCCTGCAACCCAAACGCGTCCAGAAAAACCACTTCAGATGCGAGTCCCGCGTTCGCTTTCGACACTCTGCTTTGTTCCTTGCTCGACCAGCCGAGAACCAGCTATTCTGCCACTAATGGGATGTTTCTGATGGCAACAAGGAGATATCGAGAAAATAATGGCTCAAGAGCAAAAGAATCTTCATTTTCTTCATGTATATAAAAAAACAAGACCTATGCACACGAAAAGAAATCGTGTTACGCGCGAGAAAAGAGGGAGGAAACGTTCATTGTTTTATGAATCATTGGGGGGCGTGTTGCGTCAGGTTTCAACAACTACTGATTTCATGTGGCTTTTCTTTTTCTGTATTCGTTTTTTTTTCGTCTTGTGTTTGCAGGAAAGGGTGGAGTACGTGTTTCTCGTGATATTTACCTTGGAATGCATCATGAAGATTATTGCCTACGGGTTCGTGGCGCATCAAAATGCCTACTTGAGGAACACGTGGAACTTCTTAGATTTTACGATTGTTTTTATTGGGTGAGTGCTTCAACTTCTGCTACGTGAAATGTTCTTTCTTTATTTTTTTTTTCATGTTCCTTTGTGATCCAGTTTTAAAGTTTTTGACGGGTTCCGGGGAAGGTCCGTGAGAACATTAATCTTATTTTAGAACGGATGAGAGATGGTTTAAAAGTTTTGTTGGTACTTGACTACATTTTTTTTGCATCAAAGTTTATGATTCATGTTGCCTCGAACATTGTAGGATCATTAAAAATATTGTACCTAAATCAAGCTTTTGTTCGTTTGTCAAAGACATTTTTTTCCGATCAATGTTTTCGAGAAATTTTCATATTCAGCATCGGTAACACATAAATTGTCGGATTCGAAACGTATTTTCCCTGAAGCACACGATTTCATTTGAACAAGCATTTGAATGCTTTCGTAATGCTTAAGAATTCATAAATGCAGTATTAACGATATTCTCAGCTAAATATCAAATAGAATTGATGTATTTTTCAATGTATTTTAAACAGCAATTTTTGGAGAATCTGGTGAAACAAATCTTGTTCCCTGCAACCATTCAAGAATGTAATTTTCACTTATCATCATAAATTTCCCGAAATGGGATTTAGGGAATTTGATAGTGATTTTTGCGCAAATATAGTTAGCAAATGTAGTATTTTATTTTAGGCTTATACAATTCAAGTTTTTTCGAAACATGAGTAATTCATCGGCCGAAATCAATTTTGCGTTTCTTGAGTTTGGTTTCTCCGTCTTAAAATATAAGAAAATGTCAATCAAAAACAAAGAAATAAAAATTTCCGTATACTGTATATTTTCAAAATCAGCGGGACTGCTATCGCCATTCAATGAGACAGTTCAAATTTTTGATGAAAACTTCGATTTGATCTTTTCCCCCTCTTCTCTAAACCTTGGAGGGTTCTGGTTTTTATATTAAATGGTCCAATAGAATATACATATTTGTTCCCGAAATGAGACTCAATCCGAGAAAAAAACAATGTTGCAATTGGCTGCAATGATCGTGGAGAGATAACTTTTTCTTCTTTTTTTTTAATTTTGCCCAAAAGCCTCAGAAAAATGTGAGACTCCTCAGCAGCGCCCCGGATAAAATGAGACCTTTTCTGAGTGCGGTGACCTAGGCAAATAAATTCATCACCGAGATAGGATGTCAGCGGTCCTTCACTGGTTGTTTCCAGATCTTATTCTCGCTTTTGACTTTTTTACAGGCTCGTGAGTACAACGCTGTCGTTGTTGTTCGAGGAAGGGGACGGATTCGACGTGAAAGCGTTGAGAGCATTCCGCGTCCTCCGGCCTCTGCGTTTGGTCTCCGGTGTCCCGAGTGAGTTCTTCCTTTTTCCATCTATCTTATTATCCGTGTTTTTGTTGTTGCATTCTGTAAAAGTATAAGGAAAGACATCACAGTTCTTCTCACAACAATCAATTTATATCCATGGGAATCGATACTGACAATGAAGCAACCGCGAGGCGCTTTCACGAGAAATGAAACGACACGTAGTTTGGAATATTTGCCGAGTTTGTTGCAAGTCCATGAGTTTGATAATTTAAGCGCGTGGAGATGTCATGTTGAGCTAGAAACTATAACTAGTTTAAAAGCCGATATTATGGTTGAGAAGTCGATTAATGACCTGAGTTTAGCACCTAATTTTTCTATCAACTTTCATATTACCTGTGTGACCAAATCCAGATTTTCAACTCCTTTTAATGTTTCTTCGCTAAGTAATCTTGTTTGGCAGGAGGTGATAAGTCAAGGAAACGGAAAGTAAAACAGTTGCTGGAATAGAATTGAGAACTTCGACCATCCAGAGGATTTTATCACGATTATTATTTTTTTTTTATGTGGTATCTTGCCGAAGTAAGCCAAAATTCAGAGCAGTCTCCGAAAATAAATTTTACGAGTTATCCAATGACTTGCTCTTTTTTTTTTGGCGAAACAAAGGAGAAAAGCCATCAAGAATATGCGAAAACACGCCAAGATTTAAGCGTTGAATTGATGTTGCCAATTTAACTTTTTTGCTGATTATTGTCCTGTACGCGATTGGGTGGAATCTTCCTCGTGATTCTCCAAAGTAAGTGCTCAGCAAATTTACTTCATGGCTCTTCGCTAGAGTTTACGGAGCAATGAACTTGATTTGCATTTTCAATCTAGACCCGGGTTATTTCCGAAGTTTGAAGGAGCGACCCCTTTTTTTTTAGCCCGGGAAACAAACCCTCAGGCTAGAATTTTTTTAACAAGTTTTCGACTCATTTTTTTCTCATTTGAAGCTGTCCCCGTGATTATATTTCCTTCAAAGCGTCTCATATTTCCCCATATATTCATCCCTTGACGAAATAAAGATAACTTGGGCGGAATAATCAGGGAAAATCTAATTCCCAGTGCGATTCTGGGATGATGATTGCGGGGCTGAGCCTATGATCCTACGAAGAAGAGGATGCAGATTTATTTCTCATTTGCTTCTTTTAGGTAGTCTCACCGTAGACAAAGGTTCTGTTAGAACTTATTCAGACCAGAATGAAGCACTTCAGGGGTTTTTAATTCACTGCTTGATGATTAACTGTGAAATAGAACATTCCAAATGCTGCAGTTCACAATACTGTACTCAAGTTTAGGTTTCACGCATATTCAGTAATTATTTCTTCCACTCAAATCGAATTGAAGAAAAAAGTACCAAGAAGGTACACCTGTAATTAGGTTAGGAAAAAAATTGGATCGCTGTTTTTCCGTCGAAATGTTCATTCAAGAAATTTAATAAATGTGTCAGGAAAAAGTTTGTGCTGTGATCAATTTAAAATACGAGATTTATTCACTATTTCTGAAATTGTGTCTCATGTGCGGAAAAAAGTCGGAAAAATTGAACGCATTGAGAAATATAGTTCCAGTCAACCGAAAGATGACAAGTGCTGGAGAAAAGAAAAGAAAGATACCGTAGAATCAAACAGAGTTAAAAAATTAGCTTTCAAAAAATCAGTGTGCACTTTTATATTTGATGCCTTCTGCAGTCACTGGAAAAGTTTTAGATAACTTCCGATCAATGTTATCTTTAAAAATGTGCTTGGAATCCGACGAGAAAGAATAAAATAATGACTATAATTTATTTGTAGAATTGTTGAAGTTAATTACAGTCCTGTCTTCTTATGCAAATTTTTGGGAGGTCATTGAAGCATATAGCTGAAAAACAGAAGCTTCTGCAGTCTGAAATTGAGGACTGTGTCAGGAAAAAATCCAAACCAAGTAATTTTTGTACTAATCTCTCGAGGCGCCAGACAAAATTATTGACGCATTTTTTCGAGCCTGAGAACTGAACCCAGGTTTGGTTCCCAGGCTCTCCCAAGGACAGTTTCCTGATTTCCAAAGGAAGAAATGAAAGTGGCCAAATCTGGCCTTCATCCTCTAATCCCAAAAGTTATAGTGGTCAACCACAAACCACGAATATTTCACTCTGCGTTGAACTCTCGAACCATACAAATCTCCGGAGAACTCTTGTGTGTCAATCATCAACCAATTCCGAAATCGGTGTTTCTTGTTCTTGTATATCTGTTAAACTCTTCAGTTGTTCTGAATTAACCTTGTCATATCTTGTCTTTGAACAATATACCAGTTTACAATAGGACAATAAGTCCCAGCCGCAGCCCGGCTGCTTGAATTGTACTTCATTTCTCTCAAACTATCTAAATCAGTCACAAATTTTGTATATTTCATCTCTTCACCTTTTGTGTGGTAAAAAAGAAAAGTCCTCTGTAATCTTTTTCCTCACAGACAGTACAGTATATTTTGGGTCATTTATCCACTATTCTTGTTTTTGTGTGTGTCAAAACTAGGGAAATTTTGCATATATAAATCATGGCTATTTATGCTCAAATTAATCTGGTAGCAATGGAGCATATATTTCAAGGGGCTCCTATAATTTCAGAATTTCGACTGGAAATGCGTCTGTTCCAACTCTTGTCAACTTGTCGCGTTATAAACTTAAAATTACTTCCTGCTGGCTAAAACCCCAACTCTCGTAAGAATCCGTGGAATTTAATTATGATCCTCAGTACTTCAATGACTTCGGGATTCGGTATCGGTACATGGGTGTACAGGACAAGGGTGGGTGACTCGCAACTAATTAAATGGCCAATTCCGAACTTTTCATACTTGACTAAAGGTATGGAAGTCGAGGTGAATCAGGTGTGTATCATATTTCAAGTTGATCTGTTTGCTGGTTTAGTGAATGAATATATTTTATCTATCCATTTAGGTCTCAATTAGTGGCTGGTGTGCGGTTATGCGTCTGAATAGCTACTCTATGAGCGAGTTGAAGGATTTGATCACCAAGGGGCTTCATATTGGACCAAAGTACAAGTTTGCACAGATTTACGTAAGGACAGGAACGAATGATATAAAACACCTGTGTACTTTTAAGTATCATGATATTCGTTTCGCTGGCTTTGAATGTTTTTATAATGCATACGAAGCGTTTCTGTGCGATTTGGCAAAGACGTTTGTTTGCAACGTTTTCGCTTTAGGGGCAGCGCCTCCTTCAGCTGCTCCGTTGCTGGAAAGTCCAACAAGTGTAGGACTGGATACGGACCTGAATGGGCTACCTTTAATTCCATTGCGTTCAAATGACAACTCGAGTATTGTAGAGGAGGAAGACAGAGAACGGGCTGGTCGTATGTACTTGGGCATGCTATATGAACGACTTGCAGCTATCGATGGTCAGAGGAACATAGTGGACAATGATCAGAACCTGATGTGGATGGCTTTGCCAACGCCAATTGATGGACTTAAAATGTACAGTAATGGCCGAGGAACTCTAGCCGATTTTGGACACATTTCGCCTGCTGGTTATTTGATCTTTGCCAAGTACCACTGTATCTCGATCTGGCGTGGAATTCGTTTGCTGCCAGGATATGAAAAGAAGATTGGAAGATTGTGTTCCGGGCAATATCCAAGATGGCTGGATAATGGGACGGTATCGATTGACATTGCGCCTGATTCGCTACATGAGCACAGTGGGGCATTTGGTCCAATTGCTGATTGTGTTGGGCCATTAATTGGTTCTGGGCGAGTGTGAGTAATCATTTTCTTTTTGTTTATTAATGAATTGAAGTGAAAAATAGAATCTTATATTCTCTTTTGGGTTTTCAATATGTTTGCAGTGATCTTGGCAAGCTACGGAGATTTGACTTCGACGAATGCTTTGGGTCAGAAGCTGCCTTAAACAACTCAAGGAACCGAAGTGGGCAGATTGAGGTGGGGGATATCGTGAGAGTACGTAATGCTCCAGGAACACGTATCATTGTGTCGCGAACTGCCGCAGGATTTTGGACTGTAGGTTTTGGCGGTCAGTTATTTGCGGAGGCAAAAGATGTCATTTTGGCTAGTGGTGTCGTGACCGTGAGGCCCAAGGAGTAAGGGGGCAGAGTGACTTTTAAGGTGTACGTACGTCTTTTTTATTCGAACGAAAACGGGTGCAATGTGATCTTCGACTTATAGGGGAGTGAAAGGAATTCGTGTGTCTTTTTTAGAAAGAGATTTCTTCTCCACTTGCGAAAGGGAAAGTGAGAAGGGGGGAGAAGGGGAAAAAAAGAAAAAATGTTTTTTTGTTTCTTTCGTCGAAGTCAGATGCCCGAGACTTGTTTTTTGCATTTTGTGTGAGCGAAATAATTTGTGATGGATTGAATTTGTTATAAACGATGAAATCATTTGCATTTATGTGATTCTTGATTCAAGTAGCTTTATGAGATTAATTTTTGCATTATCATGTTAGAGTGAAACAAGTTAGAGGTAAAGGTATCCATAGTTTAAAACTTATCTAACTAAAAAGTCTTAGACCAAATGCGTACTTGGTAGGAGCAACCATACACAATATCGATGTAGTTGACTAGCATAATTGCCGTCTCGTGAACTGCGATTAATCTTATGTATTCGACACAGGCGCCATCTCAATCGATCCAAGGGTGAGTTATGTTTAAAGGTTTGATTGACAAGGAGAACAAGTTGATCTTCCTTGGGTTGAGTACCAGAATCTTTGATTTTATAGGGAAATTTTCGTAACGATTTTACATAGGAATTATAAAAAGATGTCCATATTTTCTCAACGATCTTGATGCGAAAAAGCGTCTGACGAGTATATTCGCCTTTCTCATTAATAAAGGTTTGATTGACAAGGAGAACAAGTTGATCTTCCTTGGGTTGAGTACCAGTTAGAAACTAAAATATCCCTTTAAAAGCATTGCTAAAATGTATCCTTAATATTTTTCTACAGGTATAAAAGAGTTGCTAGAACTACGCTTTTTCGCAGACTGCTCATATAAGCGGAAAGAGTAATTACAGTTCTTTAAGTTCACGAGATCCAGGCATTACATTACTTAACGACGAGGTCAGTCGATTTACTCCTACATAAAACATAGCGGGTGTGATGATTAGTGGAGTTTCTCTATCTTCTGCGATATATGTAAGAGGTCTGGAATTTATTGAATTTTCAATCCATGAAATTGCTGCTAGTAAGGTATTATCGTTACTAAACGGGACACCTTTGAATGATCGTGCTAGGGAATCCTTGATTATTCGCATCAATCTTTCATAGAACCCACCCCACCAGGGGGCCCTAGAATCCATGAAATTGCCGCTAGTAAGGTATTATCGTTACTAAATGGGACACCTTTGAATGATCGTGCTAGGGAATCCTTGATTATTCGCATCAATCTTTCATAGAACCCACCCCACCAGGGGGCCCTAGCCGCATTAAAATACCTGCAATGAAAAACTTTAAACAAAAAATAAACAAAGAACACCCTAACATTCTTAAAGCCGGTTCGCGAAGCTTTCCAACGACGTAACAGACACTGATGAAAAAGGCCACACTATACAGCAGATACTGTGAAAGTTTCAAACGCTCCAATAAAAGATTCTAGCGAAACATCTTTGACTGGTTCTATATGAACTGCTCTAGTTAGAGTACATGAAAAGACACATAGTGATATCTTCTTCGACTCGATCGGTGTGATAATTTTGTGCCCTTTGGTGCGTGTTACATTTTTCTGTTTAGCATTATGTAAGTTTCTATTAGATTTATCGAATTTCAATGTATCGAATGGTCCTACGAAGTCGATTCCTATTTTTTGAAAAGGTGTTTTACCTGTATAGCGAAAGTCAGGTAATGGAGCTATGGGTGCATGATAAGGTTTGCCATCAAATCGTCTACAATGGAAGCACTCTCGTCTTACTTGTTTTGCTATTTTTCTGATAACTGGCGCCCAATATGTCATGGATAATATAGTTAATATTCTATTGACAGAGCAATGTCCGTTTTCTCTATGTATTGCTGTTAATAATGATTTAATTAAATTGGGTTTATGTCCTTTACGAGGTACAGGTAAATAAATTAGTGTTTGGCGCACTGGGTCGTCGATTGGTACGTTTGTTTGAAAGTCAATTGCTTGACGACTTTTTGAAATTATGTACTTGTTGGTTTTATCCCATTCGAGATCTGGTTTTTCAATGATTTTACCGCCTTGCTTTAATATTGTCCATTCTTTGTATGCGTAACTTTTTTGGATTAGTCGAATAGCTGATTTCTCTGCTGATTGATTCTCTAGAACAGTAAAGTCCTCTCTTAACGGTTGGAAATCAATTTTTGCTTTTTTCCTGGTATTTTTACGTTGTTTGAAAAATCCAGCTGCAATGAGAATTGGTATAAAGAGAATGAATCTTTTCCATGCTGCAATTCGTTTTATGATGTTTTTCCAAGGAAATATTCCCGTGAACATTTTTGACAATGTTTGTTGTTCTTTGAGTACGTCTATATCTTTTTGTAATGTGTCTTTAGTTGAAACTGCTGTTACTCTTGCTCNATATGTTTGCAGTGATCTTGGCAAGCTACGGAGATTTGACTTCGACGAATGCTTTGGGTCAGAAGCTGCCTTAAACAACTCAAGGAACCGAAGTGGGCAGGTTGAGGTGGGGGATATCGTGAGAGTACGTAATGCTCCAGGAACGCGTATCGTTGTGTCGCGAACTGCCGCAGGATTTTGGACTGTAGGTTTTGGCGGTCAGTTATTTGCGGAAGCAAAAGATGTCATTTTGGCTAGTGGTGTCGTGACCGTGAGGCCCAAGGAGTAAGGGGACAGAGTGTCTTTTAAGGTGTACGTACGTCTTTTTTATTCGAACGAAAACGGGTGCAATGTGATCTTCGACTTATAGGGGAGTGAAAGGAATTCGTGTGTCTTTTTTAGAAAGAGATTTCTTCTCCATTTGCGAAAGGGAAAGTAAGAAGGGGGGAAAAAAGGAAAAAATGTTTTTTTTTTTGTTTCTTTCGTCGAAGTCAGATGCCCGAGACTTGTTTTTTGCATTTTGTGTGAGCGAAATAATTTGTGATGGATTGAATTTGTTATAAACGATGAAATCATTTGCATTTATGTGATTCTTGATTCAAGTAGCTTTATGAGATTAATTTTTGCGTTATCATGTTTCTCACTTTGTTCAATTTCCATTTCCCTAGGTATCAAATTTTGAATAGATTGATTTTTCAGAATCTGGTTTACGCATGAACCATCCTCGTTGGTATGTGTTATAGCTACATCAACTGATCGTATTAAGCCGTCTCGTGAACTGCGATTAATCTTATGTATTCGACACAGGCGCCATCTCAATCGATCCAAGGGTGAGTTATGTTTAAAGGTTTGATTGACAAGGAGAACAAGTTGATCTTCCTTGGGTTGAGTACCAGAATCTTTGATTTTATAGGGAAATTTTCGTAACGATTTTATATAGGAATTATAAAAAGATGTCCATATTTTTTCAACGATCTTGATGCGAAAAAGCGTCTGACGAGTATATTCGCCTTTCTCATCAATTTCAAGAAATTCAAGTGCTCTAGGTCCGTAATGTAATGAATTGCTGCTCCAGTCAGCTAAATGAGGATGTAAAAACATAGCGGGTGTTATGATTAGTGGAGTTTCTCTATCTTCTGCGATATATGTAAGAGGTCTGGAATTTATTGAATTTTCTATCCATGAAATTGCCGCTAGTAAGGTATTATCGTTACTAAATGGGACACCTTTGAATGATCGTGCTAGGGAATCCTTGATTATTCGCATCAATCTTTCATAGAACCCACCCCACCAGGGGGCCCTAGAACGTTACTTTTTGAAATTTGTTTTTTATTTGTTTCTTGTGGGATTGTAAGAATTTCGGCCAAGCGCTTCGAAAGGTTGCTGCATTGTCTGTGACTACTTTTTCCGGTGTGATATGTCGTCTATGACAAAAAGTTTCAAACGCTCCAATAAAAGATTCTAGCGAAACATCTTTGACCGGTTCTATATGAACTGCTCTAGTTAGAGTACATGAAAAGACACATAGTGATATCTTCTTCGACTCGATCGGTGTGATGATTTTGTGCCCTTTTGTACGTGTTACATTTTTCTGTTTAGCATTATGTAAGTTTCTATTAGATTTATCAAATTTCAATGTATCGAATGGTCCTACAAAGTCGATTCCTATTTTTTGAAAAGGTGTTTTACCTGTATAGCGAAAGTCAGGTAATGGAGCTATGGGTGCCTGATAAGGTTTGCCATCAAATCGTCTACAATGGAAACACTCTCGTCTGACTTGTTTTGCTATTTTTCTGATAACTGGCGCCCAATATGTCATGGATAATATTGTTAATATTCTATTGACAGAGCAATGTCCATTTTCTCTGTGTATTGCTGTTAATAATGATTTAATTAAATTGGGTTTATGTCCGTTACGAGGTACTGGTAGATAAATTAGTGTTTGGCGCACTGGGTCGTCAATTGGTACGTTTGTTTGAAAGTCAATTGCTTGACGACTTTTTGAAATTATGTACTTGTTGGTTTTGTCCCATTCGAGATCTGGTTTTTCGATGATTTTACCGCCTTGCTTTAATATTGTCCATTCTTTGTAAGCGTAATGTTTTTGGATTAGTCGAATAGCTGATTTCTCTGCTGATTGATTCTCTAGGACAGTAAAATCCTCTCTTAACGGTTGAAAATCAATTTTTGCTTTTTTTCTTGTATCTTGACGTTGTTTAAAAAATCCAGCTGCAATGAGAATAGGCATAAATAGAATGAATCTTTTCCATGCTGCAATTTGTTTTATGATGTTTCTCCAAGGAAATATTCCCGTGAATATTTTTGACAATGTTTGCTGTTCTTTGAGTATGTCTATATCTTTTTGTAATGTGTCTTTAGTTGAAACTGCTGTTACTCTTGCTCTTTGTTTTGGCCATTTGTCTTGATATGGGAGCCAGGTAGGTCCATGTAACCATAATTTGTCTTCCAAAAGCTGATCTATTGTACAACCTCTTGAAGCTATATCGGCTGGGTTATCTATTCCCGGTATGTGATTCCATTGTTGCTTTTTTGTGTCCGTTAGTATTTTCTTTACACGAGTGTGTACGAAGACGGGTGTACTCATGCTATT